>JAAMXP010002078.1:0-11868 GCA_019693395.1 Ettlia oleoabundans | reverse complement strand
CCACACCCCCGCGCAATCCAGCCCCTTAAGGCGAAGCACATTGCGACCGATTCCTACGCTGGGCACAAGCAATCGGCAGCTCAGAGCAATGCAGGCCCGCCACCCACCGCTCTTTGAATCGATCCCAGTCCATGTTATCTGGCACATCCGGCAGCCGCCCCGCCCCCGGCACAAAGCTTCTGCCAGGCCGCTGCCGCACGTCGCCACCGCCTTCCTGGTCCCCCGGTGCTGCCGGGGCGCCGCTGTTGCCGCCGCCGGCTGCCAATAGATCGGGGCCGCCAGCACCCATAAGCTCGGGGCGGGGTGTGACTGCTGCGGCAGAGACTACCTCCAGCCCCTCGCAGTACGGTAGCTGTACTGCCTCTGCTTGGCTGCTGCGCTTGGCAGCCGCGCGCTTTAACGCCTCCTCATCC
Source organism: Ettlia oleoabundans (assembly GCA_019693395.1). Lineage (NCBI taxonomy): Eukaryota > Viridiplantae > Chlorophyta > Chlorophyceae > Chlamydomonadales > Ettlia > Ettlia oleoabundans. Next base: position 11,455 of record JAAMXP010002078.1, on the reverse strand, counting down.
CAAGCAGAGTAACCAAGGCAGATATACCTGTGTGATGCGCATGACACAGAGGTGAAAAGCAGGGGCAGCGGCGGGGCGCGTGAGACCCGTGAGGGATGCCGGCAGCATACGCCACAATGCAATTGAAGCACACGTGCTGCCACATGTACGATGTGAGGCATCTGCAGCAGAGCACGCATACAGGCTGTGGATAAATATTAGATCTTCCAGTGCTCGGTAAAATGATGGCAGAGCAAATGGTGCAACGATGCAATAGCGGTCCCTGCCTGCCCGCCGCTCTTGCTCACTTGAAGTCGCCGCCAGGCACCGAGTCCGTTGGCAGCTGCGTTGTGTCGTCTGTTGGCTTCAGCCGTTTGGCAAAGCCAGCACACACCTGGCACCAAAGCAGAGAGGGCAGCAGAGCGGGTGTGAACGGCGGCAGGCGGGCGGAGACACACGCCCTGGCCTTGACCCAAACCCAGGCGCCTTTGGCGCCCAGCAGCAATATTTTATGGTTTCGTCTACACTCTAGGCATTGAAGTAACGCTCACCGGCGGCTTCTGAGAGGCGTAGCGATGCTCCGAAAAGTAGAGTGCTCCCAGGCAGCACTTGGCTGCCTTCCTAGGCTCCTCCTGGCTTCCTTCAGGCTGCGGCTGCTGCATGGCGCCCCCAAGCAGTGCCCCAGGTTGCTGCGGCTTGTGTGACCGCTGAACGGCGAGCAGGATATGTGTAGCTATATAATTTGGCTGTACGGCGAGAAATACTACTCGTCCATGTCAAAGAAGCAGCCAGTGAGCCGGAGAGCGGGCGCAGCATGCAGACCACGGCAAAGAATCCGAGGGTAGAGCTGACGTTTGGCAAATCCCCTCGGGCTATTGGTGTTACATTTTGCAGGTTAATCGGGTTGTCTCAAGGCTGCCGGAATGCAAAGGTCGGCGTCTTGTACTCCTGCCATTCCGCCTGCGCACCGCGCCGCCAAGGCGCCCCAATTGAGACTATTCAAAGCATCTGGTCACCATGCGTGCAGGGGAGGTAACATTAGCCTGGTTGGCGAGGCAGCAGGGCCGCTATGGCGAGCAGCGCCCCCACGCACACACGGTTGCCGACAACCGCCCCGTCTGCAACGTTCAGTGCAGCTTCCGTCAGCAACAGCGGCAGAAACAACAGCAGCAGGACAGCATGCAGTGCAAGCTGATTCCAATGCTGCTGATGCCGATCCTCCGCCAAAGGAGCTTCGTCAGATGCTGACTCAGCTGGCCGCCGCTTTTGACGGCGTGCAACACAAGCTCGCCACGGCCAGCAGCATCAGCAGCACGGCACAGGATGCCTTGGATCGCGCACAAGGAGTGCTTAGCAAGCGAGGAGATGATCAGGGAGAGCTGTGGCAGCTGCCACAGCTGTCCAAACCGTGAGTGCTTGTGCCGTACCTGCCGGTTTTGTTCTGATGCCTCTAGCGTCGCGGAAAATACGATCCAGCGCATCCTTCCCATGCACGGTCAAAGCCATGGTGGCATTCTGACGATTGCCGTTTTCCTTGGATTCACTGCTGAGCTAAATGCATGGCCCGTTACATCACTTAGAAATATGACGCACAACAAAGGCGGAAGCATAACAACAGTCAACCACTATTTATGTTCTACTGCTGAAGCAATCAATATTCAACAGGCACACCTTCAACCACCCTGCCTTCAACCCTCCTGCTCGCTTGCTGACTGGATCCTCTGCACGTTGCTGCAGATGGCGAGAGATGGGCACAGACGAGCGGAGGGCCTACCTAGTTGCCGTGCGCCAGCACTACAGGTGCGTGCGCTGCGCCGGCTTCTTTTCAAAATGCCTTTTCAGGCTGCTGGGTGCTTCTAGTTGAGGCTTTTGTGGTCTGGTTTAATGTGTTCTGTTTTCACTGGTCTGTTGGTGTGTTTTTTTTTATGCATGACAAGCGACAGCCATATTAGTTGCCTGAGCTTTTCTGCATTGGGGTCGAATGGTGCCTGTGTCGAGAGTATTCTACGCATTGCCCGGCCTCATCTCGCACCCGGCAGCCTGTCTTTCTTTGCTTCATGCCCCTCCCAGCCCTGAGCCCTCACATCACCCCTTTGCCGCCCCACTTCCAAGCATCCCTCCATCCCCCACATACAACCTTCCCTGTGCTGGCATCCCACTTGCAGCGAGGGGATGCTGTACGAGCGCACACTGCGTAGTGGGCGCAGCGTGCTGGCACTGTTCGACCCCCGTATGCAGCGGTACTTTGAAGCACATGCCTGGACTGCGGGATTCCGGGGGGCGGGAAGCCTGCACACCACCACAGGCCCTCATGGCAAGAGCACACAGCTGGCGGCATGGACGGTGGAAGTGTGCTTGTTGGGCGGCGTAGCATTCCCGGCATCTCTGGCCAGTGTTGCATTCCGGGATGGCTGTCCAGCCAACTGCCTGGCGCGCAATCTTGAGCTTGTTCCAAAGCCAGGCAAGCGCCGTAGCTTCCGCCACTTCATGGCAGATGTGGCCCGCAAGCAGCGCCCGGTGGGGCAGACGGCAGCAAGTTTGTTACCACCTCTGCATGGCGGCAGCATGGAGTCATCATCCAGTCCTACCGCCACAGGGGCATCAGCTAGGAAGGATAGCGGCGCATCTGCAGCAGCACTGCTTGCGGCGGAGCACTCTGCGCGATTGGCGCTGCAGCAGCTGTACGGGTTGGTGGGTGCTGAGCGGGGGCGCCGCTACCTTGAGGCGCTTCATGAGGAGTACCTGGCAACCTGGCAGCAAGAACGAGTTTGAGGTCGATGGTGCAGTGTCTATAAGATGATCTTGAGGTCAAGAGTGTATAATATCTGTGAAGAAATTTTGCAAGAAATCAATATTCAAATGAGTCCCGGTCACTATGTCGTGTGAATCAGCATTATGTTCACACGCCTTTTTCTCCCTGCGCTTGCACAAGCCAATTTGTTTCGTAAAAAACATCGTTTCTATTCATTCTTTCCTTACTCCGTATCAATCAAAATCCCACATGTACAATTTCCACCATGGATGGTGCTTGCGGCGTGCACGGGAGTGAAACAGGAAGGCCAGCAGCCACCAAGGGGTGGTCGTGCTGCAGCATGCCATTGTTAGTGCCCACACCTGGAGTGTATTGTGGAAAAGATGAGTGCATCACTGGGTCAACGGTGCAGCCACTAGAGCTGGAAGGAACACGATGCTACCGGCTGCCAGATGAGAGGCACCCTAACGCTCTGCTGGCGGGCGCCCTGGTGGCATGGGATAGGAGGTGCCACATCGACGCTGCTTACGGGCATTTTGTCGCATGCCAACGCATTGTGATCGTTGACAAGCGTGCCGACAGCATGGGGTCTCTCGAGACTGCGCTTCAATCCAGCGCTGCGGCGATCGAAGACTTGCGTTCGTCTTTGGAGGACGAGAGCTTGTCTCTGATCTCCGTCACTGGGTGCACTGCCACTTTCACTGTCAACACGGAGGACGGCTCACATGACTTCACTGCAACTTTCAGCGAAGACGCTGAGGCGACCCTGGCATGCTCCAGCGACGCGGTGCAAGGGCTGGCCAAGGCCAACGGCAAGCTAGCGGGCAAGGCCACGCTCGCCAAGGCAGTGGCAGCCGCAGGGCGCTGCGTCGCTGTCGACCTAGACTGGGTGGCGGAGGCTGAGGAGGAGGGTGGGTGCGCTGCAGAGATGTATGTGACTGCTGCTGCGGCTGCTGGCGTTTACCTGATTGGCAAGTCAGCCGTCGTACCGCAAGAATTCAATGCACCATTCTTGGCAGCGCAGCCATACTAAGGGGTGCTTCCACAACCAGGCGGGAGGGCAGCCCATTTTGCAAACCCATATGTAAACGGCTGATATATTGCGCCCGGCCCTGTGCAGGTGGCGTTAGTGATGAGGAGATGGCAGAGGCCGACAGTGTTGCAAGCGATGATGATGGGGATACTGAAGAAGATGAGGTGCTTCGCGAGTGGTCAAAGCGGCTGGTCAAGTGAGTAGCTCAAACTGGTCGTTGTCCAATTGCTGGCTGGGTTGCAGCCAGAGAGTGCTATGTGTCATGGGAGACACTGTGGGCTAGATGCACCCGATTCACTTCTTGCTGAAAGCACCGGGGTGAGCACCCACCTATGCAGTGAGGTCTCAAGTGGCTTTCCTAGGTTGTTTATGCAACACATGCAGATCTTTTTGCTGCTGATGCCACCTTTAATAAAAACAACATATGTGCAGGTTCACATCTCTCGGTTTGTAGATCACACTTTTACGCTGTCCTCAGGTTCCACCTACCTTCCCCCCTAAATACTGCCTCTGCAACCCTTGCTTTGCAGGGTGGAGAAGATAGAGCGAGCCATAGAGGAAAGGGAGCAGTATGAGTGTGAGACCTCTAAAAGCGACTTGGACGCACTGCAGCAGCGGCAGGTGCGTCCTGTTATGCACTGCAGCACCCAGCACAGGGGTACTGCAGTGGTGGCAGCTGTAGCTTGCTTGGGATGCCAGCATTCGGCACTGGATGCACATGTATCAGTGGCAGTTGTGGCGTGTGATACACTGCAGCACCCAGCACTTTACACTGCAGCAGTGGCAGGTGGGGCGTGTGCGTGCTCGCTGTGGTAGTCAACCCTGCGCGCCGTATGCGAGTTTTGGCAGCATTCCGGTGTGCAGTGTGCAGCGGGCTTCTCAGCAGGCGACCAGCAGGGCTGACAGGAGGTCTGCAAGCATGCCGGCAGCCCATTGGTTACCTCCCAGCCTGCAGCTCATACCCATGCCTTCAGGTATCCCCTGCCCAATTCTGATGTGCCTATTATCCAACTGCCTATCTGATTGCCTTGTGTCTGTTCTGCACCATGCTCCTGTCCACCAAATGCAGATCTTTGACAGCCGTGCTGCTTTCCGCCGCCTGATGAACGAGCTTGAGGAGGTGTTCAAGGCGCAGGACTTCAACCTGGTGGGTGATTTGGGTAGAATATAACTGGCTCCATCAGCAACTGTCTCAGAAGGAAAGGCAGAGAGATGGTCCTTCTTCATTGTGTGCATTGCAGAGACTGCGCACTCGTTTTGCCTGGCCTGCAGTTTCCCATATTGATAGGTTTCCTATCTGCATGCCTGAGGCACATCCAGATGCACTTGTTGCTTGTTGCTTTTAGTTTTGCCTGTTGTATTGTGTTGAACCGTTGTTGTGTTCCCGCTGTCCCTTAAATTGCAGATGGCAGAAGCATCAGATGAACCAGATGGTCTGTACCGCTGGCACGTCACCCTGGGGGGCTTTGACCCTGCCTCGCCGCTTGCACAGGTGCAGCCTGCCACGTTGTGCACTGCTGCCTCTCGCAGCCTTCCACATTGCTGCGTTATGGCCATTGCTGCCGCCAGTATGCCCCGTTTGCATAGTGCTCTGTCCCTCGCTTGCGTGCTTGACTGCTTGCTTGCATGTCTGCTTGCAACAGTCAAGCTGCAGGACGAAGCATCACTCAGTGCACACTCCTAACGCATCAGCACATATTCTTTGTTATGCAAATCGTAGCGTAATTATACTGCTGCCACGGCCTGCTCCTGCGCGCACCCTGCTTGCGCCCCGCAGGACATGCAGCAAGCTGGGCGTCGGTTTGGCTCCAGTTCTGTGCAGCTCAACCTTGTGTTCAAGCGCCCGCTGCACCCCTTCTACCCGCCCTCCATACAGCTGGTCAGCCCGCGCTTCCAGGGACCCATTCTGAAGTGCGGGAAGTGTTTGGCTCATAGCCCTTTGGGTGTGCCTTGCCTGGCTGGCCAAACGTTCGTACCCTGGCGCTATATCCCCACTGCTTAGCTTCAAGCCACGTACTTTTGCGCAGTGCTACCTGACTTGCGCTGGTTTGCTGACCTGCCTGCGTGCCTCAGGTCTCCTCCACCTGGCATCCCAACCATCCAACCATTCATAAATCCTATGTGACACCCACTACCCGCACCATGCGTCCCACTGCAGTGACGTAACCTCCCACCCGCTGTTCTCCCTCAAAGGCTGCAATCCCACCCACAACCAATGCAACAACTCTTCCCACACACCAAACCTACGCCCCATTGCAGTGCCGTCACTTCCCACCCGCTCTTCTCCCTCAAGGGCTGGGATCCCACCCGCAGTGCCCGCGATGCGCTGCTGCTGCTCAAGTCATTCCTGGAAGTGGGTGCTGGGTGCTGCGTGCTGCGTATAAACAACCACGTTTGGGGCTATTGTTTACTGTATGTTACTGTACGGTTGTCGATCTGTTTCCATGTTGCCCTTCCCAGCCCCGTTCTGCACCCGTCTGTCCTACTGGCGTTAGCCGCACGACAGATAGGTAGTCCCCATTACTCTCACTGCAGGAGCATGCACGCGTAAACTTTGAATCTGCCCGCAACAGCAGCCTGTACGCCTATCTGCCTGTGGAGGTGGGTGGTCAGCCCTCCTGGGCAGCCTCAATTTCTGCACAATTGCTGTCATGGGGCTTCTACTTGTAATTTTCTTTTGAAGTGCTATTGTGCCTCTTCCGGTTTCTGTGCCTTCTGTATTGTTGATGTGTGCTTTGCATGAGTGACTGTTGCCCCACGTGGATTCTGGTCCCTCCAAAGCAGTTGCTGCTGGGCAACGTGATTTGATATCTGCTGTGTGCTTTGCTGGTCGGATGCGTGCCTCCCGAAGCAGGTGCTTCTTGCCAAGCTGGAGTCCCTGACAGGGATGGCGGCGGCAGCAGAGAGCATGGAGCAATACCGGGAGATGTACAGGTGAGGTACAGCCTGCGCTGACATGGTATCTGCCACTGGCAGGATGGGGGCTTGTTTACATCCTGTGTTGTGGCTTGCATTTCTTCCAGCCTGCGTGCGTGCCTACCTAACCGCCAAACCGCCTGCCTGCCTATCCGCCCCTCCTTCCTGCCACCCTGCGTGCCACCTTGCCGTACTGCCTGCCTAAACCCCACCCCTCCTGCCTGCCACCCTGCATGCCTGTTTGCCTGGTCCTTGCCTATCTTTCTGCGTTCCTGGCTGCCTGCCTGCCTACGGCTGGTTCGCTGCAGGAAGAGACAGGCACAAGTGGCTCAGCAGAAAAGCAGCCCCATCCAGCAGCAGCAGCAGCAGCCGGCTAAGAAACAAAAATCTGCCCCAGGACCAGTGGCGTGGAAGGCGGGCGTGGGGTATGGGTACAGGTGCGACATCTGACGGCCCTTTAGAATCAGCTGTTTATAAGGCTGCTTTAACAGCCACCTAATTGCAGACTATTTGCAAGCTGCCTACATCGGGCAACAGCGTTGGTGCGTTGGCAGCTGGATGCTGGCACTCGTATCAACAAACCCATCGATGACGGCTATACCCGTTGCACAAAAGAAAACTCTGCGTCAGAACTTTGGTTTGACTGCATACGGTGCAAGTGCAGGGCTGACAGCGGAGGCCCTGTGTGGGATGCGCGGAGGTCTGAGGCAGTGCAGGCAAGCTGGGGCGCGTGTGCTGTGCCGCATCGACGAACGACTTGCACCTAAACACACTGGGAAGACATAGCGTGAAATACAATGTGTTTGCCATGACGCAAACACAACTCAATGCCTGCACCCATCATTAAATCCTTCCCAGTTGTTGCTGACGGAACTTTGTGGCAGCGGAAACCTCATGTGTTTCTTTTTCCTCTAGGGCTTCCCCTCATGTGTGTTCTTTCTTCCCCCGCCGCGGCTTCCCCACAGGCAGCACGCGACCGTGAGCTGGCAGACGTCCTTGAGGAGCTGGCACGGGAGCTGACCGCCACCCTGTCATCCAGCGGTACGTCCCGTCCGTATTGCAGCTCGTACTGCTGCATGCAGGCATCGTGTTCAAATGAAGCATTGGGTTTGCAATAACCTTTTGCCAGGAAACCCTAGCAAAAGCCCAGCGGCAGGCAGGCACTTCACCACTGCTGTTGCCAGCTTGCTGCTAGCACTTGACCTCCTTGCGTCAGGAACCCCTGCGCTGGTATATTTCTGTACCCAATGCACTCTGCACCCTCTATTCCCACCTTTCAATCCTCAAATGTCTATTCAAGCTGGATAACATCACCCACTAGGATGAATCCCACCACTGTCTGCCCTGCAGCGTCTGCTGGCGATCGAGCCGACTGCATCGCCGCTACCAAGACCTCCTGCTTGGCGCCCTACCTAGCCCACCAACTCAGCTCAGCCTCCTTCCAAGACATGGCGTCAAGGTGGGGGCGTTAGGAATGGTTTCATTGTGAAAGGCTTAGACATGGTTTTATCAAGGGCGCGGGTGTTATAACACCTGGGTTGGCATCTCTTTATGGAAGCACAGGAGTGGTGTTAGGAAGGACGACGGTGGCTGCATGGCTCTCAGGATGCATAGTGCCAGCTGGTAGCTGCGGGGCATGCCCCTACATAAGGGGGTCGAATTGAGTTATATGTAGGACGTACCAACCTGTCCTCAGCATCTTTCGGTTCAGCCTGCCACCACCCCACGTGCCACCACAGGCACAAATACTACCACACCCTGCTACGCTGCGTGGAGGCGCTGTGTGAGGATGCCGACACATCAGCGTTGCTGACCTGGCACAGCACAGACAGCAGCAGGACGATCTCCTACACGCTATCTCAGCTGGAGACACAGGCGAGTTTGGAATAATACTTGTATCTGAATGTTGCCTTCGCTGCAACCTTCCATGTTGTTTGCCACGTGGTTTGATTGTTTTTTGGTTCCATGTTGGCTGTTCTCTTGTAGTGGCATCAGAGCATTACCAAGTCCCCCCACAAGTAAGTTTCTAGGTGTAAAGCGTGCCGAGCAAGATGCAATGTATTGTGCCGTGCTGTGCTGTTCTGCCGCAGGTGGCCCACTATATGCGGGTGTACAACCAGGCAGCAGCAGCGACAGCAGCCGCCGGCGCCGGCAGCAGTCACGGTGCGCCTCGCATGCAACGTTGTACTAACAATCTAGATTGCATCCCTTAATTCCAACCTCAACATTTTTATACCAATGCCAATATGTGTTTTTCACCTACAGGAGCCTCACCTGCAGGAGATACAGAGGAGGACAAACAGGAAATGGAGCTGGCCAACCACCTGCTGGCAGCAGCTACCAAGGTGGCGGCAGCAGCACCTGCAGCACCCACAGCAGCAGACTCTGCCGACGCCGGCACAGCGGCGGCAGGATCGGCGGCGGCTGGCGGAGCAGATGGAGGGGAGGGGTCCACGGCTAAGGAGGGAGCAGGTTGGTCCCACACAACTGTGGGCTTTCTAATGAGCCTCGAATATACTCTGTACACCAATCGATCAGTTGGGCTGTAGGCAGCCATGGTTCCCCCGGCGTCTATCGTATGCGACCTTTTCTGGGAGCCTGTCGTCAGTCTGGTGGTATATGGGTTGTGTGTTGAAACGTGTGTGCTGGGCTGTTTGGGGGGATGTCACCACCTACCAGCAGCAATGTGGTGCCTGCCAGCCACCGGTCCGGGCACGCCTGTTTTGGTCCCCGGGCGCGCGCTTATTGGCGCATTAGCGCTGCCATCCATGGCTTGGATGCTCCAACCCTAGCCACGCTGGCCTAACACGCTAGTCCTGCACAGCAGCTGCTGCATGCTGCTGGCTTTCAGCCTGCAAGCAGCAGCCTGCTCCTGCCTGGCAGCTTGAATCTGACAAGACGTGGCCCCACCGTGACACCTAGTTTTGTGACAGGCCTGCTAAACTACAAAATCACACCTTGGCCCTTTGCTTCTTGCTCGCCCTGCCATGAGCCTAAACTGGCGACGTCTTTCCCTGGTCTCAGCCTGTGTACCGCAAGTGTGCCGTTCCACGTGTCCCACTGTACTGCAGAGGTGTCTGAAGAGGAGGCATACCGCTTGACCATGTCGCAGTACCGCGTGCGTATTGCGCAAGGGGTGGCCACCAATCACAGGTGGGAAGGGGAATCAGATTCTATGTAAAAGCTGGTAATTTGGCATTGGCATTAACGACTGCTGCTGCAACCTGGGCTAGCGGCCCACCCAAGGGACTTGCTTGAAACAGTGTTGCTTCAACCACTATGGGGTTTGTGACCTTCTGAGCCCAAGATTGGCAGCCCGTGTCATGCCACCTATTAAACTTGTTGTCCTGTGTTCCTTTGTCCTTGTGGGTGCAGCTTCAATGCGTCGGGACGAGCAGAGGCGTTGCAGCCAAAGCTGCGGGCTCGGCGGGTGGGGCGTGAGTTGGCCTCTTGCGAGAGCGATCTGCCCATCAGGTGGGCTGGTTGGTTGGATAGTTGGTTACCCGCTGGCTGGTTGCTCGTTGGTTGTCTGGCCTTGCTTGGCGGGCCGCATGGCTGGACTGTTATCGGCATGTTCAGACATCAAACAGCCCGTGGAGGGCTTGTCACCCGGCTTGCCAATTTAGCCCCAAACTTTGCCGCCTTGTGCCCAACCGCTTCTGCACGTTTGTGCTGCTGGCCTTGCTGGAGGTTGATAAATCTCAGCCAGCAGCCTTGCGCAGTGCCCGTTGGACTCCTACCCTGCTCCTGCTCTACTCACACGCATCCGCCCCACCCTCCTTCTAGAGCTTGTGCTACTTCTATTGGCAAGCACACTATTTGTGCCCGGCTGCAAAGCCCGCCGAGCCCACGTCCACCACCCCCTGATGCATCTGCCTGTCCCTTTATGTTGCAGCGCCTCCAGCAGTGTCTTTGTGGTGGCGGACGAGGCCAACAGCAACCTGTGGAAGGCAATCATCACCGGTGGGTCAATGTGCCTGCCCGTATTACTTCAGAAACTGCTCCCTCACTGCGATTGGCAGCACTGCCCCATCAAGGCAACATGCTGCTTCATGTTGTTCGTTTATGCTTGATTGACTCCTTGTTGGTCTCCCATTCCGCTGTTCTGCTGCTGCAGGTCCAGAAAACACACCCTACTGCGGCGGCTGCTTCCTGTTCGATATCTATTTCCCCTTAGGTAGGGGGGCCGCTGGGCCATGCAGCCCTGTTACAGCTGGATTGACTCAAGACCTGTTACAGCCGGTTTGGCTGTCAGGGTTTCATTACCCGTTTGAAACACCCTGTTCCCACCTCCCAACCCACCTGCAGACTACCCGCGCGTGCCCCCCAAGGTGCAAATCCGCACCACCGGCGGCGGCAGCGTGCGGGTGAGACACTCGGTGTGATGGCAGCAGCTGACATCGCTGCAGCTGGTGGTGGTAGTGCGCGTCGGGGGCTTGCTCCTTGGTGTGAACGGCACCTGGGCGGCACGGGCTATGCTAGGGGCCGTCGCGCTGCCAAATGGCATGTGAAAAAAACATTTAGATGCATCTACTACGCAATCCTTTCTCTGTGCCATCTGTTGATGCCTTGTTTGGTTCACATCACCACCTCTCCCCATTTTCCTTTTCTTCTTCCATGTTTCTCCCTGCAGTTCAACCCCAACCTGTACCAGGAAGGCAAGGTTTGCCTCAGCCTGCTGGGCACCTGGCAGGGCGGACGGGGAGAGAGCTGGTCCCCCGAGTATTCCACGGTGCTGCAGGTCCTCATCTCAGTACAGGTGGGTGGGCGGGTGG
>JAAMXP010002077.1:0-15021 GCA_019693395.1 Ettlia oleoabundans | reverse complement strand
CCCCCCCGCCTCCCCGGCTCTTGGCGCCTGCAGGTAGCTGCTGAGGCTGCGTGGCGTGAGGACAAGATTGCCAAGGCTGGGGACCCCGAGAAGGGCGCCTTCATTGCCGATGGCTTTGGCAACGCCATCAGTGTGCGCCTGGGCCGCGTCGATGCAACTGAGCCCTCGCCTGCGGGTCGTCTGCCAGGCAAGGACGCTTCGCTGGAGGAGGTGCAGGTGAGTGAGTGGGTGTGGTCTGGTGTCGTTGGCGACCGGCCTAGGTTGCACACATAAAACAGGAGAGAGGCCTTTGCGCTAGACTGCCTCTTTGCCGCTACTTGACTTGCCCTCTCCTTGTTTGTGACCCTTCTGCCCCACGCTCTGTTACCCCTTCCCGCAGCAATTCTTCTCCAAGCTGGGAGCCAAGCCTGACCAGGGCGGCGATGGTCCCTTTGCCAAGAAACCGCCCTTCTGGGAGCGCCAGCAGGTGAGTGGGTGGGGTGTGGTCCTTTGGCCCGTTGCCGGGTAAGGCAGGGCCCAATTAGAGCTGCTGTCTGCGCTGCCGCACCTCGCACCTCGGCCAAGACGGCACCTCTGCTGCCTGCCTCACCCCTGCCCCTGATATTTCCCTTTGTTGCAGTTCCTGCTGTGGCCTGCTGCCCAGGCTGACCCCTCCGCCACGGAGGAGGCCATGGCCGCTGCCAACCCCAAGTACGCCGAGTGGAAGAAGACCTACGACATCTCCCGCACCACAGTCACCCGCACAAGCTATGAGGAGGATTTCGGCGCCGCTCTCAGCCTGCTGGCCAACCAGGGAGCCAACTTTACACCTGGCGCTTACCTGTGAGTATGCTGCCCCAAGGAAGGCCCCCTGGCATCCAGCTGCGCTGGCCACTCGCCGGGCAGCCGCATGTGTGCGTTGATCAGGCGTCCGCATGCTCTGATCACGCTTAACTTTCAGCAGCGGTTTCCGACTCCAAGCACTGCCTCCCTGCGCCGATGGCTTCCTTCCCAGATTCCCAGTGTCAGGTTAACCCCCAATACCAGCCACGTCATACCTCCTGTTCTTGAATGCAGGTGCCCTATTGAGATCAAGGTGCCCGACAGGTACTGAGCATTCGTGCGAGTGTCCCTTTTGGTCAGCTCAGCCATGCAATGCAAGCCCCTGAGCGAACAGCAGCGCAGCAAACAGAACTAAGCCTTGAACCAGCAACTGGAAAGGCGTGGGCTGTGGCGTGCCACCCCATTATATCAGCAACCTACCGTGCGCTGCCTCCGAGTAGGATTCTGCAACTTGAGGGTAGTATGTTTTGACTGCTATTTTTTGTTCCAAAACAGCTGTACTACAGCTGCACTGTGTAAGCGCAACCCGCGCGAAGGGGTGTTGCAGGGAGCAAAGACAAAGCAATAAGCAGAAGCGGAAAGATGAGAGCAAATTTGCTTAAACAGCACCAGATCAAGCATTTCCCTACGGTGTGGTGTCAATAGAGAGACAAATCACGCCTGGGATAACTTGCACAGGGTAAAGCAGTACAAGAGCAGCAAAGTTGACAAAATTCAACAACAGCGCATGCTGAAGCACTGCTATGCCGTCGGCTTGGTGGTGTTGGTGGCGATATAGGGCCTCAACTGCAGTCGGCAGCGAGAGTTGACGATCAGTAGGGCACTAGGGGTGCAGGAGCCGCGCGAAGGGGGGGGAGGGGGGGCAAACACGAGCGCACGCGTTCAAACATGACAACCCGAGTGTCAGCAAAATTGCAATAAGCTCTGCACAGACGGCCAAGGCGCTCATGGTATGCAGGATCAACAGGGAATGATGTCATCAAATCACCCACCTTAAACCCAGCCAAGTCGGGCACAACAAACTGTGGCTGCTTGGCCTCCTGCTGCGTGTACCCGCCTGCATGCACGTAAATCCAAGGAGCATTTGAGCACTCAAATGACGACATCACTAGAGATGGCGTTGTGAGAGTGATGGCAGCACAAAAGATAGTGCTTGGGCCTTAATTCCACCCTTCAGGCTCCCGCAACATTGTGTGGCATGCGGGCTGGGCTGCGCCCCCCATGGTTGAAAGCACCGTTCACACTGGCGGGGGCTCTCAGTGCGGGGGGCCTCTCAGTTTGCATTAGAGAACGTACCCTTGGAGGTGTGTTTGCCAGTGGGTGCTGCGCCCTTGCCCTTGTAGTAGTTGCGTGGCCCCTGTTTTGTGGTGAGCCGTGCAAAGCCAACACGGGGCACGCGCCGGCCACGGCCCAGCGCCGCCGCCAGCGCGCCAAGGACTGACATGCGATACGGGGTTCTTTGCAAACCCAGCTGCCGCCCACCCTCTTGCAGTTCCCTGCGGTCTAGTGGCTGGCTGAAGGGGTGCAGCGGGATGGCAAGCCGAGCCCCTCGGCCTTGCTCAGTTCAGATGCCAAAACTGTTCCCGACCGGAAACTGAATGAAATTTGAAGTTCGGGCTCTGCCGAACACCGGATGATCAGAACCGTGATGTACAGCTCTTGCCTGCAGGACAGCCGCCGCTCCGCTGGGAAGCTCCTTGTAGTTGCTTGCCGCCGGGGCTCCAACACGCATTGCACATGCTTTAGGGACTCCTGGCTGTGGCCGCAGTCCCGGCAGAAGCTTATTTCTCGCCGTCAGACAAAGGCAGTCGGGCCGCTACACTTCAAAGCAGCCGGCTGGTTCCCTCTTTGCATTCCTTGGCTTTTACAGCATCGAGACCGGCGGGTACAGGCCCCTAAGCCCTGCAGGAGCGCGAGGTCGGGCAGGGTGCTAAGTAGTATGCGCGCCTCGGCCCCGCTGCTGGGCTAGGCTTGCCGTCTTTTGGCGCAGTAGACAGCCAAGAATCAGCAGGAGCCATGTCTTCAGACGGCGGCGCGCCTGAAGCAGCAGTGGAGCCGCCCGACGAGGAGGGCTTGCCCCACTTTGCGGAGACGGATCCAAGCCAGCGCTTCGGCAGGGTGAGTGGAGGGTGGTGACGGCCCCGGGCCGCTGCCAAAGCAGCCGGGTGGGTCCGTGTTCAAGGACGCGCGGACCTGCTGCTGCCAGGGGTGCATGCCTGGTGCCGGCCAGAATGGCTTGCGATCAGGGGCCGGGCGGGTCCCAAGGGTCGAGGCACCGGTCCCCCTAGGCCTCTGCGCCTGACAGCAGCTCCTGGCACCTCACCCGCTGTTGGGCGGTGCAGAGCTCGTCTGCCTCACGCGTGGAGTGGCCCTTGTTTCCCTGCCCGGCCTGCAGTTTGACCAGGTGCTGGGCCGTGGTGCCTTCAAAGTGGTGTACAAGGCCTTTGACACACAAGAAGGTGCGTGAGCAGCCATCCCCACGTTGTTCAGCGGCACGCCGTCTGGCCCCGCTGCTGTCCCTGCAGGCATGGCGGCTAGCGCTCCTGCCTGCTCCTCAGCTCCTGTGCTGGCAGGAGCCCAGCACCCACCCCACCCTATGTTGAATTTGTTTGCAGGCACTGAGGTGGCTTGGAACCAGGTGCGTGTGAGTGAGCTGATGAGCACCAAGGATGCGGAGAACAAGGAGGAGCGCGATCGCCTGTTTGCGGAGATCCGCGTGCTCAAGGCGCTGAAGCACAAGAACATCATGAGTTTCTACGACTCTTGGTACGATGCACGCACCTACACCGTCAACTTCATCACAGAGCTCTTCACCAGCGGCACCCTCAGACAGTAAGTGTCAGCCACGCGTGCAGGGCGGTCAGCTGCCGGGTTGGCAGGATGTGGCGCTGGGTGGTTGTTGGACTGTGCTGGGCCTGCTCATGGCCTTGAACCCGTCCCAAATTCTCTTCTGGTATGGTCTAGATTGCAGAAAGCATACTGGCCAGTTCCTTCCCCTCCGCCGCACTGCTCACCTTGGCTCGGCCCTGTCGCCGCAGATACCGCAAGCGCCACAAGCACATTGATGAGGAGGTGCTCAAGCGCTGGGCCTGGCAGATCCTTTGTGGGCTGGTGTACCTGCATGGCCACAGCCCGCCCATCATTCACCGCGACCTCAAGTGTGATAATATCTTCATCAATGGATCGGGTGCGCATGCAGATGCTGCATGGCTGCCAAGGCGGTGATGCGCTGGGGTTGCAGGATGTGTGGCGGGGGTGCAGCAGCGCAGAAGAGCTTGCGGATTCTGCTTGGGAGATGTTTATTTCGCGCTCGTCACACTGTACCTTTGGCAGGAAGGGTTGATTGGTTTGGCTGCGCCGGTCGCCTGCCCTCGCTCTTTCACTTCTGTTGAACGCCTGTCTGACATGTACTGCCCTCCCTCCTGCTCTGCCCCATTCTGCCTGCCCACAGATGGCGTTGTGAAGATTGGTGATCTGGGCCTGGCCACCATGCTGCGGTCGCGCACGGCGCCGCAGAGTGTTTTGGGCACCCCCGAATTCATGGCACCTGAGCTGTATGAAGAGGAGTATGATGACAGGGTGGATGTGTACAGGTGCGGCATTGCTGGGTGGACTGTGCCCGACTGGGGCGTTTGCGTGTTGTGGTGGTGATGACTGTATATAAACAATCTGCCACTCCTCCTGCCCTTGTGTGCAGTTTTGGCATGTGCCTGCTGGAGCTGTCCACCATGGAGTACCCCTACGCTGAGTGCAAGAACGCAGCACAAATCTACCGCAAGGTCTCGCTGGTGAGGTCCTCACCAGCTGGTGCAGGCTTGGGGCGGCATGCTGTGGTGCTGGTGTGTGTGTGGTGGGGTGGGGTGGGGGGGTCATAGCTTGGCACGAATGTTTTGTGTCTGTTGGCTACATGCTGTAAAGCTACCAAAACTGAAGAGCTATCGAAAAGCACGCTGTTGTGCGACAGTGATTGTTTGTTGTTAGCTGTCTGCCCACCCTCAGCTTCCTGCTGCTGGAATAGTGGTTTCACAAGCAACCCACTCTGTTGCTGACCTGGCTCCCTTGTGCCCCTGCTTCTTCGGCTTCTTGCTTCCTGCCCTGCAGGGTGTGCGCCCTGCTGGCTTGCAGAAGGTGGTCAGCCCAGAGTTGGCTGAATTCATCAACGTGTGCATCAGCCCACGAGAGACGCGCCCCCGTGCCCGCCAGCTGCTCAAGCACCCCTACTTTGACTCCATCCGCAAGGACAAGCTGCTGACGTCTCGCAGCGATGCCGCCCTGGCGTCGCACACGGGTGGTGGCGACGGTGTCAGCGAGTATGGCAGCCTGGCCAGCGGACCGGTGTCCCGCACAGCCTCCTCCCTGAATGAGTTGGTGGCTGCGGTGGCCAGTGGTGGACAGCTGAGCGGGGCTGTCACTCCGCAGCTGCAGGGCCCGCCATCCGCCTCCAGCGTGGGCGGTGGAGCGCTGGCAGCGCACCCACTTTCCCGTACCGTCAGCAGTGACGCGCACAGTGATCGAGCAGCCAGTGACACTGCCTCTGTGCGCAGCCAGCGCTCCAATGCGTCCGAATTAGCGATGGCTGTGCTGGAGAACATTGCGGAGGAGGGGGAGTCTACAGGTGGGTGTTTCCTTGGTTTGCAAGCATAGTTGTGTTTTGCACAGTTCAGCAGCTACTAGGCTTCGGTTTTGCTGGACTCGTCTGCAGCCTCTGTGTGGTTGATGCTGCTGGCACGACCATGCATGTGTTGGCATGAAATCCTTCTCCTCCAGGGTTGCCTTGCTTAGTTTTTTTTGGTCCTGCTTCCCTGTGCGGCAGAGAATGGCGAGGAAAGCAATGCTGCAAGCCCCGCCGTGCGCAGTCAGCAGGCCTCCAAGCAGGCCTCGCCGCGCAGCTCACCTCCTCCTGCCACCTCACCCACCAAACCTGGCAGCCCCACCAGTAGCGATGGCTGCCGCTGCGATGCGACTGAGCGCCGCTTCTCGGTCAAGGGTGACTGGCAGGGCGGCGACAACCGTGTGCAGCTGCGCCTGCGCATCTGTGAACCGACAGGTGAGCCCGCGCGCCCACTCCCTGACAGCTATTGCCTGCAACTTATGTGTCCATGTTGCCGCAACCCTCATCGCCCCCAGGCATGGCATATCTTGCCGTTGCGTTCCTAGCCTGCATGGCTCCATCTATGACATCTGGCCAGGAAATGTCCGTTTGGGTTTACTGAGTACGCCTTTCCCCTTGACTCCAACGCACGCAGGAGCAACCCGCACCGTGGAGTTTGAGTTTGAGCTGGGTGTGGACACAGCCGCAGATGTGGCTGGGGAGATGGTGACTGACCTGGAGCTCACGCCTGAGGATGCTGCAGTCATCTCTGCCACCATCAAGGGAGAGCTGGACCGAATGTCGGCACTGCCCCAGGTGCGGCGACTCAGGCAGCCCCAGCAGCAAGTATTAGCTCCAGTTTCAATTGGGATGGTCGTTATGAGTTTTTCGATGGTGTGCACCTGGCATGGACATGTCCCCTTGCAACTTGGGGTTGGCATTTTCTGCATTTGGAGGCTGACTTGCGCCAGGGCGCTTTCTTGTCAATTATGCCGTCGTGCTCAGTAGGGCAAGCAGCCCTACTTTCATTGCTGGCGCATCGCACCCTGCCTGCTCATCTTCCCTGGCCGCTGTGCCTGCAGATGGACCCCCAGATGTCCATCTGCCTGTCCATGGCAGCCCAAGTGCTACAGCACGAGGTTACCACAAAGGCTCTGGAGCAGGCGAATAGCGGTGCCAGTGCCAGGGAGCTGGGCCTTGGTAGCAGGGAGCCCAGCCTTTTGCCAAATGGCTTGCGCCAGCTGGGTCGTTTCAGCGAGCAGACCAGCGTGCTGCCCTCCCCTGAAGTCCCACCCATGGCCGCCATGCTCGCGGCAGCGATGGCCGCAGCTCAGCCTTCCACCCCTCCCTCCACACCCCCACCAGATGGCCAGCAGCAGGTCCATCCGCCCACGCAGCCGCAGGTGCAGCAAACGGCACAGCAGCTTCCGTCGCTGCCACCCCTGCCACGCTCCGGAGCTAGCACCTCCTCTCTCCTTTCGTTCTCCTCCGCCTCCGCCTCCTCCATCCCCACCTTGGCATATGGTGGCGTCTTGGCTCCTCCGCTGCCCGCGGGTGATGCCGCACAGCAGGCAGTTGCTGCAGCTGTGCTGGCAGCGCATCCGCCCACCCTGGCACACGTCTCGCCACCGCCGCGTGCAGCCCCCTTGCCTCCTTTTGCCTCAGAAGCGCAGCCACCGGTGCGCCCCATGTCTCCCTTGGGCAATGGCGACTCGCTGCCGCCTCCAGGGGCTGCTCCCGATGTGCCGTCCCCCTCGCAGCGAGTGATGCGCACCAACTCTGTGGACGCAATGTCCCTGCTGTCCCGAACAAGCTCTCTGCCACCAGGTGTGTGCTGCCTGTGGAGTGCCTGTGGTGCCATTATTCCCTTCCTTGCGTGATTGGGCCCCAGACCCTGGCATATGGGAACGCTATGTTGCACCTTGTGTGCTGTGCCGGCGGGCTGCTTTGGCACTCAGTGTGCCCATTTTGCGCCCTGCTTGGTGGCCTGGCTATGTGCAGGACGAGAGCGCGAACCTGCGGCGTCGCCCTTGGGGGTTGGCAGCGGTGCGCTGTCCCCTACTAGTGGCATCCTGTCGCCGTCTGCCTCCGTGCATGAGAAGCGCGTGCCTTTGGGCAAGCTGTTTGAGAACCTGGGGGAGTATATTGCCCAGCAGCGAACAGATAGCCCCAGGCTGGAGGCAGCCATGGCAGCAGTCGCCAACAGCAGCAGCAATGGCAGCATTGGCGGCGCCACGAGCAACGGCCCGCTGCCGCCCAGCCTGCCGCCACTGCCGCACCCGTCTGCCCGCCCGCTGCAGTCCAGCAGCAGCAGCAGCGGTTCAGTGCTGGACGGCTCTGCGCCAGGCAGTGGCGACATGAGTGCGGCCATGCTGCGCCCGCGGTCAGAGGCCTGCCTTACCGCACTGGCACCGGGTCTTGGCCGACTGAGCCCCGGCTTGGTGGTGGCGCCCTGTGCGCCGGCCTCGGCACCCCTGGCAACTGGCGGCCTGGCGGCAGCCGTGGCGCTCGCTGAGCAGACTCCCACGCTGGCTTCCCCCAGTTCTGCTAGCAGTAATGTCTCGCCCAGATCAACAGCCAGCTGCCAGGCGGCAGTCGCAGCCACAGTGGTTGCAACCGCCACGGCTGACGCCATGCAGCGCCTGGATCTGCAGTCCAGCGCGCTGGTGCCGCTGGTCACGCTGCCCCCGCCACCGCCGCCTGGGGTGGGGCGTGTGGGTGCGCATGTGCTGTCCGCGCCAGCAAGCAAGGTGCCATCTCGAGATGGCTCCCCCACACGCGAGGGGTCCCTCTCGCCCACCCGCTGTTCAGCAGATGCATCGGTGCAACTAAACGGGAAGCGCCAACCTGTCAAAGGTGAGTCCTGTTGTGGTGCTTGGCTAGGTGGCTGCGGCCTGTATGATGGAACCAGTTTGTTTGCAGTTTTGGTGTAGTGCTGCAAGGCGAGGTTTGGTGGCTGCTCTATGGAGAGATCAAGCCATGGAAAGATTTCTAGCCATGCTCGACTGATCTTTGATCTGGATCTGGAATCTGGCTGTGCCTGCAGACAAGGAGGCACTGCGGCGGCAGGCAGCAGACGCCATGAAGGCCGTGGAGCTGCGCTCGCTCAATTTGCTTGAAGGGGGCCTGGGTGCCAGTAAGGTGGGAGCAACGCGCGGCGTGCCCATGGCCGCTGTCAAGAGCATGACCAGCCTGTGCAGCGTGGCAGCGCCCACCCTGGTGCAGCCACCGCCAGCCAGCTTCGCCTCGCTGCAAACACCCCCGCAGAAGCAGCAGCAGCAGCCGCCATCGCAGGCGGCAAATGGCATTGCTGCCGTGCCTTCTGTGGCAGCACATCAGCAGTTGCCCCCGGCAGCAGCAGCAGCAGCAGCAACGATTAGAGCGCCGACAGCGTCACTAGCCATGCAGGCAGCGCCATTGGTGCCGCCCCATTCCTCTTCAGGCTAGCCAACCACTTAGCGGGGCGCTTGAACCACCTTAGAACCTCAAACCCGTACCCGCCATTAGAACCCATCCATTCCTCCGGTGGCATGACATTCCCAGGCCCTCTGATTGCACGCCATCCGGCGGCGCAGCACGTGCAGGCAACCATTCTTTCCTGTTTCTCACTGATTTATCCTCTGTCTTCGTCAGGTAGCTTGCCTTCCTCAACTCCTTTCCGCTCCTCTCCTTCGCTGTAGCAGCAGTTAGTGGTCTTTGTAGGCTTTCCAATTGGTTTTGTGGCCACTTGGTTGTCCCAACCATTTGGTATGACAGTTGTGTGGTCTCTTGCTGCCCACCGCCCTGTCCCCCCTAGAACACCCAGCTTCCCGTTTCGCATTTCTCTCTGTTTTGGTGGCACAGGCAGCAGGGGCAGAAATGCCTGCTCTTCCCCGCGTGCTGCCCCTTCCCTGTTTCGCTGCAACCGTTTGCTTTCTTCTCCCCACGACTTGAATGACAATTTCATACGCGTCTCCTCCCCATCCCGCCTGCCCCTTGCACAGCCTAATGGCAGCATGGGTGCGTACCCGGCTCTTGTGGCACCCCTGAAACGAATATGACACATCTGGGTGCGCTGCAACACATGACCTGACCTGAGTTTTGCCATTTTCACCACTTCGCCCTCTGTCTCGGGCCCCTCGTGGCTTGCTGCTATGGCAGGCTCCTGTCTGCTACCTGCCAGCATCCGCCGGTTGCCTGCACCCTTCGGGTCCCACCGTCCAGTAGCCTTTCCTCATTCGGCTACTTCCAGCTTACACTGTCTTGCATGACATAACGCACATGACAATACACCTACACTTGCTTTCTTTGCTTTCGTCGCTTTCTTTTGACTGTATTTGACTGTAACAAATTGCGCCGTTCTGGCATCGATGCAAATGGCAAGTGAATGATGAGGCTGCAAACCGCCAAAGAAAGGCAGCGCACATGCACAAAGGGCCGAAGCAGGCATGAAAGTTTCTGAGTGGGTGGTCATGAGGCAACCTGCAAGCACTATTTGGCCTTGCAAGAGTATGGAGCAACGGTTGTACTAGGTGCCGTAGAAGGACCGCCAGGGTAAATGAGTAACGATGGCGTAGCATGGAAAGCAGCGCAGGTGTTCAAACCTTGGCGGTTGCCTGGCGCAGCAGCATGGCCTGCAGGACGCCGGTACGTGTCTCCATCTGTTGCAACTCCGCTCGCAGCTGGGTGCACGCCTCTGCCAAGCGTGCCACAGGGCGCTTGTCGCTCATGCTGTTGCCCTGCTCTGCCATATCTCGCTGCCGCTCCTCAAGCTCCTACGCACATGCCAGCAGTAGAGACAGGCGGGTTGGTTTGGATTGACATGCAACTTATTTGAATACCGACATCATCTACAACCGTGCAATCATGCTTAATGCAAATTGAAAGCGCTCAACATCTAGGTGCCAATGGCAAGGCAGGCATTAACTGTCACCAGGGTTGCATGTGGCAAGTCTGGTGTGCCCCAGGCTGCACCCACCTGATTGAGATATTTGAGCTCCTGCTCAAGGGTGGCAATGTATTCCTGCCGGGCAGCCTGCTCCGTCTTAAGCCCCTCCACTGCCGCAAGTGCCGCCTGCTGCTCCGCCTGCAGCCCCGCCAGCTTGCAGCTGACAGCCTTGTCACTGGCTGCCAATGCCGTTGCACTAGATGCCAGATCCTGGCCGATGCCCTCCAGTTCGGCCTGCACTGCTGGCGTGGCGGCCCGCAAGCTGGCCAGGCTGGCCAGGGCGCGGTCCAGCTGGGGTCGCCACTCGCCGCCAGCGCTGACGTCGGCAGGGACCGTGATGGCCAGCTTGTCCTTCACCCGATCGCACTCTGCTTGCCAAGCGGCAACATCTGCTGCTACTTGTTGCTGCTGCTGAGCAGCGGCAGTGCTGCCCCGACGGTCAGTGGTCCTGGCCACGCTTCCACGCCGCTCTCCGTCGCTACCAGCGCCCGGCAAGCTGCCGCTGGGCCGCCTGCTGGGCGCCTTGCCTGGAATTGGGCCGAAGCGCAGGGAAGCGTTCATGCTTGTAGGTTGAGCCACTAGCCGGAAGCCCAGCAGGGAGGTCAACCGAGTGTCGGTGGTTAGCGAACTGACCGCAATGTCCGCTATAAAGTGGATGCCCTGATCATGCGTGAACTCTTTTGAGGCCTCACTCGCAAAGAGGCAGTATCAGTCTTTTCAATATCTCCCCCCTGCTTTGCCCATGCTATGCTCTGCTGTCCAAGTTTCCCTTAATGCTTGAATGGTTAAAAAAGTTAAGGGGATGGTCCCGCTGCAAAATTGAATGCAAGGCTGCACTGCACTTGCCCCCACGACATCCACTTTCACCCACCAATGCGCTGTAGTGTAGCCACAGGGTTGGCTACACTAGTTCAACGACTGAGCAGCGGTCACAACCGTGCCCTCACACCCTTGACGGTCGGCCGGGCTAACGCCCGCTGGGCACCCGCCCTCTTTCACGCGATGGCGACGCTACAGCAGGTGATTAGATGATTTGAAGGCCCATTAAACTTTCGATCACCATTATACATTGCTGCATTTGGAGGGAATGAGACCCACTGCCGTCGGCATCGATGCCACCGCCGGTGCACCTGCTCCAATGGCTGCCTACAGTGTCCAATACAGCGATGCTTGCCTGGCCGCAGGCTATAGTGCGCTCCTTGCCAGGGGAGACCAACATGATAATCACCCTGACTGTGGGTGGCAAGCAGCGCAACATGGACAGGTGCGGGCGCTTCAGCCAGCATGGGTGGCACTTGCACCGCACTGTTTCGTTTGGCTTGCCCCCTTTAAAGACAGCCACGCAGAGCTTTCTCGGCATGCTGACAGCCTGTGCCTGGAGTTGGTTGGTCTGCCCTTACTTTTTCTGCTAATCCTATTCCTGCATTGCTTCATACAAACCGTTCCTCCCCGCAGGCCCAAGGGCGAACTGCTGGAAAAGCCGCTGGGCCGTCTGCAGAAGAGCGCGGCACCGCAGCTGGACAAGCAGCAGCGGCGGCAGAAGGGGAAGCAGGCTGTTGCGGATGACGCTGCGGCGGCGGCACCAGCTGCTGCTGGCGGTGCGGTGGCTGAGGGTGCCCTGTTTGTGGGGCTGCATGCGGGGCCCACAGCAGACCATCCTGTGCTGGATGCCGCGGCAGTGACAAACGAGGATGCATGGCGGCACGGCCGACTGCTGCGTGTGGGGGTTGAGCAGTACCGCGTTTGCCTCAACCCGCCTCTGCTGGACCGACTGGAGGTGCACGGCCGCCCCTTTGTGGGCATACCCCTCGTGCCCGCAGTGCAGGTGCGGGTCGTAGGAGGCTGCTGGCACACTTGCTAATGCCCGTCCGCGTATGTGAATGCATCAAGATGCTCTAGAATACATCTTAATTGCCGCTAAGCCATCGTGTTCTGCCTGGCTGAGCTTGCCAAGCATGCTGAGTATGGCATGAAGCCCACCCCAAACTGCATGCCTCCCTTCCTGCCTGCTCTTGAACTGCCGCAGCTGCACTTTGCTGACGAGGCTGCCTGCCGCTGGCGGTGGTTCCGACAGCGGCCTGGCAGCGACAGCTGGGAGGGGATAGAGGGCGCTACCAGCCGTCGCTACGTGCCCACCCCGGACGACGCTGGCTGTAGGCTGAAGGTGCAGTGCACCCCGGGCCGCCCAGCAGCCGCCGGCGCATCAGCAGCCGCAGCAGCATGTGCCACAGAGCAGGAGGAGTTGCTACTGGGTGACCCGGGGACTGCCGAGTGCGGCCCTGTTGAGGTGCCGCCTGTGGTGGGGGCGTCTGCAGCACGCCACGCCCTCACTTCTTGCCCCACCGGTTCGCCCGAGCTTCGTGTGGTGACCTACAACATCCTAGCCGACCAGTATGCCTCCACAGAGACAGCCAAGAACGTCATCTTTGCACACTGCCCGCCACAGTGAGCACCAACCACCATGCCAATCAGCTTGCCCAAATGATCGCCCAAGTGGCGCGCCTTGTCTTCCCACCAAGTCGTTAGAAATCACACCATTCTATCAACAGCACAAACGGTTCCCCGCTCTACACACGAGCGCACTGTGTGCTTTCCATCCTTTCTCTGCGTTGGCTGCGCAGGTTCCTGGAGCCGGATCGCCGCCGCCCGCTGGTGCTGGCTGAGCTGCTGGGCTTCAACGCCGACATCATCTGCCTGCAGGTGCACACCAACTGCCTCTGCGCCGCGTTGTTGTGCGGCGTTGGTTCGCTGTGCTGCACCTTGCATTGGTGATTATGTGTACTTGTCTGCCTGCTTGCCTGCCTCTTTGGCTGGCTAACTAGCTGGCTGATGACTGATGCTGTGTGCTGCTCTGTGTGGGTGCAGGAGGTTGACGAAAAAGCGTTCACCGCATACCTCGCCCCACAGCTGGAAGTGGAGGGTGAGTGGGGGTACATCCAGGGTTGTAGTGTTCTCTTCCGGGATCAGAGGTTTCTTCCAACGCACTGGGAGGGGTTTCTCAAGTGATTCAGTGTTGTGTTGTGTTGTGTTGTGTTGTGTTGTGTTGTGTTGTGTTGTGTTGTGTTGTGTTGTGTTGTGTTGTGTTGTGTTGTGTTGTGTTGTGTTGTGTTGTGTTGTGTTGTGTTGTGTTGTGTTGGCCGTGGTCAGACCTGATGAGGATCAGGACCGCTGAGTCATCTGCATAGGTCTTGAGTGAGGTGCAACGCTGGTTCCTGGCGTGGCTGCTGCGGTCACACCAGGCGGTGCCGCAAGTCCTCGCCATACCTCCCTGCCGACTCTACCCATCTCCAGCCGCCGCCCGTCCCTCCTTTGGCCTCCGCCACACATTACATACACACATTGCACAGGCTTCCAAGGCGTGTACACAAACAAGGCGGGCAAGGCGGGGCTGAGTGTGCGTGAGGGGTCGGCCACTTTCTTCCGCACGTCGCGCTTCAAGCTGGCGGCACGGCGCAACCTCACGCTCAAAGAGTTCTTCCCCGCTCAGGCAAGAACCCACTGGGGAAGGGAAGGGGGCTGCCTGAAGGGGTCAGGCAGGCAAACAGGGCAGGTTGTTTAGCAAAATAGCTGCATGTGACAGGCGGGCAGAACCGTGCAAAGCGTATAGCCACGCTTTGCCCGCTTTGCACACTTGCATGTTAAGGATGCATGCTCCTTGTTGCACCAGCAAACATGCTCTGCACTGGTGCCTGGCGGTTGACGTGTGGCTGTTGATTAGAAACAACCACTGAATCATGAAGCATCTTACCATGATGGATAGAGAAATTGCAATAACATGAAGCACACATCAAAACGCGGCACCATCACACAGTCGCACCTTGCATTGCCTCAAACACGGCTGTCCCGTACACAGCTGCTTGTTGCCCGGCCAATGCATGGTCCCTCAGTCCTCCTGACCCATCCATCTTATCCACCCTACCTGCCTTCCCGCCCACCGCCTGCGGGCCTGCCTCCCTGCCGCCCCCACCTGCAGCCAGGCGCCCCAGCCAAGTACGGAGATGTTTTTGGCCCCATGCTGCGCAGCTCGCCCGCGTTACAGCAGGCGCTGCAGCGGGTGGCCACAGTGGCGCAGCTCAGGCAAGCAGGTCCCAGTACAAACCAAACCCTTGGAGCCCTTCCTGGACAGTATGGCCCACCACTGCCGCAGCCCTTTGGCAGTCATCATCCAGCACAGCTGATTGCCTTGCACAGTCTTGAAGCGCAGCCCTGAGCCCGTTCCTGTCCCTGTCTTGTTTAATCCTGGCCCCCACCTGCCGTGCCTGCAGCCTGCTGGCGCCTGTGCATCCAGGTGACCGCCCCCTGTGTGTGCTGAACACCCATTTGTTCTTCCACTACATGGCGCCGCACATACGCACAATGCACGTGTGGGCCATGATGCAGGCAAGCAACACCCCATGCTGTGCACGCTGTGTCTGCTTGGCTCTGTGTGAGCAGCAGCGGGGGCAGCAACAGCGAGCGCAGCGGAGCAGGAGAGTGCAGATTGAGCGTTTACCGGCCTGCCTTTCCTCATGCGAGTTGTAGCTAGCTGTCTTCCCGCCTACCACATAGGATGCCACGCCAATATGGTGCAGACCACTCACCGCCCCTCCCTCCCTCCCTCCTTCCCTGTGTCCTGTGTGTGCACATTGGTCCTGCAGGAGGCGCAGCAGTTCATTGCGGAGGCAGTGGGTGATGCTGATGT
>JAAMXP010002072.1:5363-38070 GCA_019693395.1 Ettlia oleoabundans | reverse complement strand
GTGTAGCAGCAGTGCACTTCGGGGGGGGGGGCCGGAGGAGCAGGCAGGTGCGCAGCTTGGGAGCAGGGATGATAGGTGGATGCTTTCGCTTGCCCTCTGTACTACCACACAATCGCAGCCGGAATATGAGCCAAAGCCTTTATTCATTCCCGGTCACTCCCCGCTTCCCTGCCCCGCAGCGCAACAAGAAGACTCTTGAGCCGTTGATGCAGGAGGGCAAGGTGGTGCCCCTCACATCCCACACCCTGGCGCCAGGTCAGACCGCTTGACCGCTTTGTGGAGCCGGTTTGCTGCTGCAGGGGATTCGCGTCATGCTGGACAGCCGTCACAACATGCCCTCCTGCTGCCCTGCCACCCCTGTTGCCAGACTTTCCGCCACACTATTCCCAACACACGTCTCCAGTGCAAAATCTGCCGACTATTCTGATTCACTGTTTCACCACCTCCTGCACCACCTGACGGATGTTCTACCTCCCGCCCCGCCTCCTCACAGTTCCATTCTGCATTGGCGGCGCGGGGCTGCCTTCTGACGTGAAGCTGCATGAGGACCTGCCTGAGGGGGGCCTGGGCAACGTGGCTGCCACCATGTTCGAGCTGATGGGATACCAGGTGAGGAGTGGGCATGGAGGGTGGGGGTTGAGGATGGGTCCCTTAAGGGCTGGGTGGGTGGGTGCGTGGCTATCCTGGTGGCAAAAGCCAACCTTATGGGGATCATTTACTAAGTTAGACTGCACTGATGGGGTGCCAGGTCAGGGGTGGGTGCCTGGACGATGTGCATTGGTAGTTTGGTAGGGTGGTATCTGTTGGGCTTGACTATATAGGTGGGTCTTTTCAACAGGTGGGCAGCTGATGGCCCATGCTGATGGGTAGCATTCACGCGGCAGCAGCAGTACCCCCAGCATAGCCCAAACCTTGCTTTGCAAGTCGTATATCCCACTTCCGTTTGTATTATGCTCCGCACATTGATCTATTGCACCTTGCTGCTTGTCCTGCAGGCCCCACCGCACATGCTGCCATCACTGCTGGCGCCCTGAGCACACACACACCACACACGCCGCCCCTACAGCACCTGTTGTCGGACGTTATTCATGCTGACGAGCCGGGGCGCGCTGATTTTTGCGGCCATTATTAATCTGAGAAGAACTCCTTTCTACCATATTTTGTGAGCAATGCCATGCGAGGCGATTGTGCCCTCCTCCCATCCCAGCCTCTGCTCAGGTGCATGTTGCTCCTTTGTGGAGGTAGCCCCGCCCCACGTATTATCGGCACTGCATGCATATCTGCTGTTCCTTTCTTTCTTTGTTCCACATCCTCCTGCCCTGCTTTCTCCGCTTCACTTGCGTTAACTCTCTTTTTGCTACATGTGTTTGCTTTTTGGTGCGTAAAAACACGTGCATTTCGGACAAGGTTGTTCGCAATGGACAGGCAGGCATGACTCGGGTTCAACAGGCAGGAGGGGTAGAGGAAAATTGGCAGGGGGAATACAATCAAGTGGCACAGCCTGGCCATGGCAACGAGGTAGGGCCACGATAGAAACACAGGCTGGCAAGCAATGCTGCACCAAGGGCATTTTATCGTATCTCACAAATTGGGGCAATCATATCTCACAGGTGGCTACAAATGAACGGGGGACCAACCTCAGCAGGGAAAGATGAAATGAAAACTCCAAGGGCAGGCAGCGGATTTTGGAAATTCAGGTTGGGAGGAAAGGGACAGCTGACGACTTGTCGGGAGGCAGCTTCGCATCGTTCATCGACGAAGTTGAACCACACTCGCAAGAGTGCAGAGTCTCACACGGAGGTTTGACAGAAGGCAATAAATCAGCGACAAGTTATAAGCAAACTGTGGAGGCACGGGGAAGAAGGGACCTCAGCAATCATCTGGTTGTGCGTTGGTTGTGTTCAACTCTCATGGCACACATCAACGCCCGCAACAGCAACCCACTCACCATAATAAGCTTGTCCAATGTATGCACCGCTGGGCAGGTGCTTGGGTGAATCGTCGTTGAGAGAGTGGGGCGGTAAGGAAAGCGTGTGAGTGGGGCCGTGCGCTCACCGGGGCGCCACCTCCATATTCAGCCCATTGGTGCGATCAAAGTTGAGGGTGATGTCATCTGCAGCAGCAGCAGGCACAACAGGCAGAGGAACCCATGCTCAATCTGGAAACTATTGACAATATTGACTGTGACTATACGTCGGCAGATGGTTGGGGCGTGCAAGCAACCCGGGGCTGCTAGTGTGCTCCTGTGCACACATTTCACTCATCGATCCGCAAGCATGCCTGTGCGCCTGCCCCACAACAACCACGTGGGCCACATGTGCTGTTAAGGTCATAGCAGTAAGCAAGGTGCAAGGCTACTCCCTCACTTACATGCAGTTGGGATGAGCTGGGTGGTGGGGTGGACGGGGGTGAAGCGGCAGCGCTGCATCAACGTTGCCACCATCAAAGATACCGACATCTGCGGCCAGCCAGCCAGCACAGACACAGCAGACAGAAGGAAAGTGGGTGGGTGGGCTGATGGGCGGGTGGGTGGAGGGGGCGTTTACCCAGCAAGCTGGCCGCTGCATGCGCAGCTGCCGGGCGACAGCAACCAGCAAAGGCAGCCCCGGCGGCTTCTTGCCTGTGCAAAGGCGGCCCCAAGGCACATTCGGGGCCCCGCTCCAAAGGGCAGCCACTGGAAGCGGTGCAGGCAGGCGCCACGCTCGCCCAGGAACCTGCATGCAGAAAGAACCAAACCAGGGCAAACGCACACATACTTGCAAGCCAGCAGAGAAGGAAAGGGGCAAAGCCAGGAGGGCTAGACCAGCCTGGCAGCACTGCAAAGCAGAATAGAAGGAGTGGTGCAATGCGCAGCTTACTTTGCACTACAATCACTAAATGCCAGCAAACGCATGCGCAATTGGCAAGCCCAGATCCCCACCAGATCCCCACGCGCCCCTTCTGCCAGGCCATGCCGCTGGCTATAGACCAAAGCATGGCACAGCGCACAACATGCACTGTCAGCAGCCAGCCAGCCAGCCAGCCAGCCAGCCAGCCAGCCCACCTGTCTGGATCGAAGCGCAGAGGGTTGTCCCACACTTCCGGGGAGCGGTGCAGGGCGTAGGTGGACATGAACACCACGTCACCTGCGGCACACCCCGCAGAGGTGCATTCTTGATTGAATTGCAGAAGCAAGCAGCGCAGGGACAAGCAGGTGCAGTCATAGAGGCTGGGGCCCACACTGTGAAGCAGATGCGGCAGAACAAGGCAAGCAAAGGCGCCCAGCGACTGGAGGGTAGCACCTGCAGCACCTATAGCACCAGCAGCACCAGTAGAGGCCAGCACAGCCGGGCGGCAGCCCACCCTTGAGTATGTGGTGGCCTGAGGGCAGCCTGTCAGCCTCTGCCGCCTGACGCGGGAAGATGGGGATGGCAGGGTACAAGCGCAGCACCTGCAGGGCAGGACACAAGCCACAGACGGCAAGGGAGGGGGTAAGCAGGTGGGCAGGTAGAGAAGGCTGCTGGCATTCGCAGATGGAAGTGTGGCGGTAAAGGGGAACTGTCACTGTTTCATCGTGTGCCATGTGCAAGGGATGAAGTGAGGATGTGCAGCCATCGCCAGCAGTTCCCACGCAAAGCTATCCAACAGCAGCCCAGCCCCAGCTACCAGCCCCAGCTCACCTCCTTGATCACTGCTTCCAGGTAGGGCAGCCGCCCCTGGTGCAAGTCATCGTAGGTGGCTGGCCGACCACCTACGGTATGACACCAGTGGGGCAGCTGTTGTGGGGGCAGCCGACTGTGTATGCTGGAGTATGCCCACCAGCTGCATCACACCCTACCCAGGTAGCACCCCACAAATCCACCCCTTCCACCACCCTCGCGTTCAACTCCACGTATGCCAACCAACCAGGCTACCACACCCGTCCAGCGCTCACTTCCCAACACCCTAACTAAGTAATAAAGTAAGCATGCCCCCCAAGTGCCCAGCTGCGGGGAGTATCCCACCGAGGCACAGCGTGACAGCACACCACACCTCGCAGGGCACAGCAATACACCATGCTCCATACTCGCTACCCCACTCACCCAGCACCCTGTCCAGCTCAGCCATCAGCCGTGCCTCCACCTCCGGATGAGCGGCAATGGAGTAGAGGGCGGCGGCGGCGGTGGTGGCGGTGGTCTCGTGGCCCGCCCCCATCACATCGTGCACGTCCTCCCACAACTCCTCATCTGCAATACAAGGCAGAAATACGGAGCAGCAATACAGAACAGCATACAGAGCAGCAATACAAGGCAGCAATCATCACCGGATTCAAGGCCAAAGCTTGAGTTCCCCCAAGTAAGGCCACGCCAAGGTGCAGGCCCTTAGATGTGACATGCTGTTTTTTCCACCGGGAATTCGTGACACACCAACTGCATTCGTACATCGCCAGCCCTGACATTCTTTGCCCATCCGCTAACTTGTCCTCGCTCTCTTGACAAAGAACAAACTCAACAGTGGCATGCCCGTACACACCTGGGCGTACACACCTGTCATGGGGACCCCGCCGTCATCAGTGGCTTGAAGGAGCACATCAAGCAGGTCTGCTGCCTCCTCCTCAGCCGCCCCCGCCTCCGCTGCTGCCACTGCTGCTGCTGCTACTACCACTGCACCGCCCCTGCCGCTACCGCTGCCGCCACTGCCTCCACTGCTGATGCTGGGGCCGCTTTGTGGGGCAAGGCGGGATGCCAGGCGTCGTCGCCGCTCCGCAATCACCCCTAGCATCGAGCTGCGCATCACATACACCGCCTCACTCAACGTGCGCAACTGCCTGCAGGGGCCCAACGCATGCCACTAGGCTTGCAGGCTCAGCAGCAGGGCAGCGTCTGTGGCAGCGGCAGCCACTACAGCCTCCAAAGGTTGAACAGCATTCCAGTCTTTGTATGGGCAACAGCTGCCTGCAAATGCTCGTGGCGCACACTTAAAACCAGATCAATCTTCAAGCTTGTGGGCGCACCTGAAGCCTATGGCATCCATGAGCCTCAGCAGTGGCATGGGTGTGATGAACACCTCACCCAGCACCTGTAGGGGGGTGGCAGAGCGAAGATCGTTGGAGACACTTTGGGGGTGGCAGGAGGCGCAGGGCGTGGCCAAAGTGGTATCAGCGGCACTGGTGCATTAGGTCACCTTCATCCAAGGAAACAGAGGTCATGCACAGCAGCAAGCACACACCTGCCCAAATGCGTTGACGGCCCACAGCAGCCGGTCCTGTTCCGACTCGGAGGGCTGCGCCCGCCCGCTCACATCCCTGCCAGCAGGTGGGCAGGCAGTTGGCAGGGAGGCAATCAGCCAGGAGAACATTCATGCAGGGCAGAGCAGGGCAGCGCAGGGAGGGCCGCGGACGCCATGGGCAGGGCAGGGCAGGCAGCCAAGCAGCAGCTGCCCAACCTCACAAGGCCTGCTGCGCCCACCCCCACCTGGCAATGGCCTGACACTCCCCAAAGTCGTGGCTGAAGGCAGTGAGACCAACTATGTCGAGGGTTAGCCGCTGCGTCTGCACTGCCACGTTGGTGGTGAGGGGCCCCTCATGCGACACAAAAGTGTCGGCCACTTGGGAGGCCCTGCACTTTGAAAATGGCAGGTTAAGAGAGGAATGGATCATGGAGGGGTGGGAGTAGGGAGTTGGAGAGTAGAAAGGCCGCAGACGTGCAAAGCAAGCCAGTCCCTGAGGATGAATCTGCCATCCCAGCATGCAGGACGGCAGGTCGACCCCCGCTGGCTGAGCTTCACTTCTCTTCGGTTCCCTTTCATGACCATCACCAGCTGCACTGTCGCTGCCAACTGCTCTGCCACTAACAATGTCTTCTGCTCTAACAGACGTTCCCAGCAGGCCCACCTGTCCACCACCACGCCCCCAAACTTGCGCAGCAGCTCTGCGGAACGGAAGGGCGGCCCGCACAGTCGGCGGTGTCGGCGGTTGTAGTCGCCCCCTGACCCCAGCAGCCCCTTCTCGTGGGTCACATACTTGTAGATGTCAGGCAGGACTGTGGGCAGCAGGGAAAAAATGAATGGGTGGAATGTTTAGGCTACTGGCTAAACAGCATAGATAAAGAATGAGGGGAGTGGTGGCCGAGCACACTTCATGCTTCGTGCCACAAGCAGGTGTGAAGCAACCCATGGGAGCCCCATCAGCCATGGCAACCACCCCTGTGGACAGTAACATGCAGCTGTAAGCGCCAATGGTGAACTACACAGAGCCTAGCTGGGCTAGCACAACTATGCTATGCTATGCTGCGCTGTGTTGTGCTGTACATCGCTGTGCTGTGCTGTGCTGTGTTTGTGCAGCCTGCCTCACATCTCTCCGAGTAGTTGCGTGAGTTGGCGGCGCAGATGTGTGCGATATCCTCGGGGGAGTTGATGAAAACCCAGCTTGCGGCGCCATTGAGTGCCGCTGGGTTGGCAAAGCGTGACACGGGACCATAGCGCGCCGCAAAGCGTAGCATGGCTTCATGCAGTCCTTCTGTGAATATGACGCTGCAAATGGACAGAGGTAGAGGAAACTGGGTGCTGCTGGTTGGTGGTGCGGCAGCACAAGGTGGCGACATGGTGGTGGGAGTGTTTGCTGGGGTGGGTAGGGCAAGGTGCAGGCGAGTGCCGGGTGCAGGTAACGGTGCTGGGTTGGTTGACCAGTATGCTTGGCAAGGTTGGCAGTCATCATGCACCCATCATGCACCCATCAATCCTGCCATACAGCACATGACATTCACTGCATGCTTCCCTGACTGACTTGCTATGCCCAATTGAAAGGACCCATACACCAGCAGCACCGGCAGTACAGGCGGTGACAGGGCTATCGAGCGTCGCCGCCGTTGCTATGACTCACGCAGCTCGCACCTTACATCCATTAGAGACTGCAAGCTAAAGGGGCTGGGCCCTGGAGTCTGCGGCGTCACATCCTCGGCTTCCTGCCACATCTCCTGCACCGCCTTCTGCTGCCAGCCTTGCACTGCGGCAGAGGCGGCGGCGAAGGGACAGCTGCCAGCGGCGCCTTCAGCGGGCCTTGCCGCAGCATACCTTGTCACGTTTGCGCCTCTCTGACTACAATGATGCCTGCGATGCCTCACACAAGGGCTCCCGCAGTGGGCTGCGTGACCTGGCTGCGGAAGTGTCGCAGTCCGCATCGCATCCCCTTTACTGCAATTTGGGGGTCTGCAACTGAGTCTGCGATCGCAACAAACCAGCATTCAGCGCCTGAGCCGCATGCCATGCGACCTGCTGTTAGCTGACGACTGCCCCAGCACTTAGGTAAGCTAAGATACGATGGCACAAGTTGGCATGCGTGAGCGCGTAGGGTTTTTTCATTCGTTTCTTCTCGCGATTCAATAACGGGTTCAGGGCCGGGATAATCCAGTCGAACAGTGCCTGGCCCGGGTTGCCATTGGTGGCGGAGCGGGCCGAGCAGTCCCGGTGAAATGCGCTGGTGCATTGGTTCTTTGACTGCCACACAGTGTCCCACTGCCCTCTTCCGTTCTCTTTGACAAATTGCAAGGTAACACGCAGCGAGGGTTTCCTTGTCACCTGTCCCGTCGTCACGATATGCTGCGCTGCCACTTTGCCGGCTCCCACCGCAAGATGCCATGGGGGGTTGGGAAAGCATGTCAGCCGCACGTATCAGCCGCCGATGCAATGGACTCAACTCAGTTTTCGCCTTTTTCAAGATGACTTCCCGGGTTTTATTCAAGGACTTTCAATGACCTGCAATCTACTCATCAATGAATCAATGGGGCTTCAATGCACAGAATGAGCAACAAACAGAGACAACAGCATCAGCGAAACATCTGGCACGGCACGCAGAATCATCATCGTCGCGGGCGGCCCTTGCTGCCCGCGCGGTTGCTGCTGGTGGTACTGTCAACCCTTGGTTTGCGTTCAAACCACACATCCAAAAGCCCGTCCTCCTTGCTGCCCGACCCCAAAAGCCCCTTGAAATCTGACTGTCGTGCTCTCGGATCAGGCCGCCGCTTCTGCTGCTGCTGCTTCGGTCCTGCAGCAGGTGGCAGCCCAGGGGCAGTGCTGGGTGCTGTCATGCTCATTCATTCCTGGCTCAGGCGCTGGTCGCCAGCAACAAAGCTTTGATTTATGGCACAGGTAGGCGAGTCCGTCAGTCGCACAGCTCAAAACACTAGCCGCTTGCGGTAAATTGCACAGCCCAATAGTTAACCAACTACAAGCTGTCCACAGCGCTCTTACGTGGCCTGCCTCCGCCACCGCCGACGGTTGGCCCGCTGATGCCCGCCACATCGAGTCCAAACACCTTGACCGCTACGTAGGCTCCCAAAATAATTGTGCCCAGAGTGAGAAAGAACTGCATCAAGGAAAAAAGCTGGAGGTGTTCAGTTCAGCCACTTACCTTGCAACAAGTTGAGGTGCTTCAGCAACAGGCGCTGCGTTATACATCACTCGCTGGTGTGTTGTTTGTTCAGACCACCGCCAAGCCTAATACCCTGGCTTAGTAAATGTTCCTCCACAGGCGAACAGTCGACAGCCACACACTGATTCTCCCCAGCTGCCAAGCAGCTCAGCACTAGCGCCCCCCGCTCACCGAAAGCAGGCTCTTGACGAAGGAAAGCGCGAGCAGAACGAGGCCTGCGCCAACTGCCACCCGCACCACGCCGGGGGAGGCATCCGCTGGGGCCAACTGCAGCGCTATGTCTGTCAGCTTATCTGTGAGGACAGACAGGCCCCTTAGGGCTGTAGAGAAGATGGGGCCAAAACCTGGCTGGATGGTGGTGCCCTGCAAGGGGGGTCAAAGGTGACTGGGAAATGACATCATGCCACACAAAAGAGCGGGTGCAGTTCAAAATTGGCCACATCTTGGGCCCGCTGCTGCCTTCCCCCCAGCCTCACCGACTGCTCCCAGTCCTCCTCATCGTCAAACTGCACATAGTCTGGGTCGAAGTCCTTGCGGTTCGGGCGGCGTGCCAGCGAAAGTGTGCGCAAACGATGTGACGGTCCGGTCCCGCCAGCTGCTGGCGTGGCGGCGTTGCAGCGTGGCGCCGACCCTGCGCCGCAGCAAGACGCGTGTTGCACTCGGGTCGCTCTGCTCCGCAACAAAACAACAGGGCGGCTGCGGGCGCGGCCCTCCCCCGCCCATCCGAACCTGCCGAAAGTCGTCGTTGGTGGCCAGCAGCCAGCCGCGAAACAACGGCTCGTTGGCATGTACACACTGTGATAATTTTGGTCATCGTGATCAGCCCCCCTCCAAGAGCAGAGGGCAACTCAAGCGAGCTTTGGGAGTTAACAGCCACGACACGTTGAGTGACTTTACTAGTCGTCACACTGTCAGTTTTGCGCAACCGGTTCTGCCTGAGGAGCGTTAAACAGCACTGGAGTGCGTGGCGTACTGCTGTACTGCCCCCGCCCATCTGCCTTGCCGTCAGGCATGCCTAGAAATTCTTCTGTTGCGACTGCACGTTAGGGACCGGCCCCACCACATAACTGCGTTGCTCTTGTAGGAACTTGCGTGGTTCAAGCCTATATATGCAGGCATTGATTAGCCCTGCATCTACCTGCAAATGACAGCAACATGCCCTTCTGCAGTTGCCAGGTTGACCTGTGCTGCACTTTAACGACAAAGAAAGACTTTACATTGTGTTGTGCTGAGACATGCAATGTCCTCCACATGCCTGGTCCTTATTCCCTGAGCAGTGGATTTTAGGCACTTTCTGGTTGTGCAGCAATGCCTGTGCGAGTTGCCTCCCTGGCATGCACAAAGTCCAACATCACATGTTGGTTGGCGCGGGCTGCGTGGGCCGGCCAGTGGCGCTAGTGAAGGTCTGCAGGTAATACCAGCAGGTCAAAAACACACAAATCTGGGACTGCATTCTGGGCTGCAACGTGCTCGGGCTAGACCAATCAGCGACTCGCCGCTACGACGCTCACAACAGGCCCCGTCCACACATCCTGGCCAACCAATGAGCAGCTGAAATCAGTGCAAGGGTTTAACAGTCCTACGTTGCTGTGGAGTCGCATGCTCCCCGTAGCAAGCCAAGCGGCACCCACCTGCCCACGCTCCTCCTCCATCTCTTGCTTAGCAGCAGTTATGGGCTGCATGGGTGCAGCCTGCATCCACACGCAATATATTGTATTGTCAACCCAGCCACATGTGTGTGTCACATTGGCGACAGTGGGCAGCTGAGCAGCAATGTGGCAAGAAACCAACAGGGCAAGGTTGCCGCTCATATAACGAAACCAGATGTTCCAACACCCATGGGGCTGCATGGCTAATATCAGGCGCAATGCAACATTGCAGCAGAACCCACCGTGTCTACGTCGCCATGCCTTGCTAGGGTCTCTTTACTGGGCGCGTTGCTGGATGGTGCGTTTTGCTGCTCCAAGAAACCAGCGCCCCTCAGGCCCTGCAACAAATCAAAGCGGAGGATGGCAGCTGCACCGCAGTCATGGTAAACCACGTGGAGGTTCAAAACATGGAGGAGTAAATCCCAGCTGCTGTCAAAGGCAGTGGAAGTAGTGGTGGCAGCAGCAGTGCTTGTTAGAAGTGTGTATAACCACCTTGTCCTCCTTCCTAGCGGCTGTGCCGCCTGGCCCGCCTGTGCCTGGCAGCCCACCATCATGCCCAACGCTGGTGGCCATCGCTGTCAGGTTCCGTAGTCAATGGAGTTTTGAAGTTACGATGTGTTTGAGAAGGCGGGATCAAGGAATTTAGAGTGGAGATGCCCGGGTTCTCCCAACTGGCAAGCTTCAGCTCGGATTCACAGGCCAGCGCACACAGCATGGGCATCATGAAGCAAGCCCTGGGGCATACTTGCGGTAACTTCAATCATTCCCCGTTCTAGAACCGCAACATGGAGACGCTGAAGGGAGCAGTAGACAGCGCAAAACAGGCCACAGGCCTGGGGAGTGACAAGGCAAGATACCTTCGCCTCACGTTCCTGTCGTTCACCTCTTTGGCTTGCCAGTCTAGGCCCTAGTAGTTGATTCGGCACTAACAGACGTCTGCCTCCTGGGGTTGGACTGCAGGGCGGTGGCGGTGAAGCGGTTGCCCCCAGCGCCCCCCAGCAGCAGACTGAACCCCATGTAGTGGGCAGCTTGGAGGAGGCAGGGCACAGGATGCAGGAGACTCAGGGCGCTGACAACCCCGGTGGGTATACATGTCTGTACAGTTTAACCCCTGTCGATGGATGTTGTATAATCATGCCAGCATTAGCAAGCCCTTCCCAAGGGGCCTGTGATGGCTGCTCATTTCCAGCATGGGGGCGTGCCAAGGAGGAGGGTTTCCATCATTTTTGCATCTTTCTGCAGGTTTTTATAATGCCCAGGCTAAGTTGACTGATGCCATTCAGCGTGGCAACGAGAAGCTCAGTGGAAGCAGCTAGGGATGATTTGTGTTACTCAGGAGTCAAGGCCAGGAGGCAAAGCAAGGGATGGCAGTGCTGCAGTGCATTGCAAAGGCAGAATGCGAGTGAATTGGCAGGAATGTAATGATGCTCTTTAAGTGGGAGTAATTGACCTGTACAGAAGGGGAGGCGGAGGCTCAAAGCACAATACACAAGAAATGATAGTGTGGATCTGGAAACAGCAGAGGAAAGGTTAGATCTGCTGCCGTTGCATTGTTGCGAAGCGCTTACGGGTTACCATGCCGTGATTGAGTTTGGCATCAGCAAGTTTGCGGAGACGGATTGCCAATGGTTGAGCTCAGGCAGCCCAAGAAGCAACCAGCCACCCTGCCACTTTGGTGCGGCATGCTGTGACGGCACCACACGGATTGCGCCTGCTCACAACATATCTGCCAGGCTACTTGGGCCCGCCGCTGCTACCGAGGCAGCCTTGCCAAAAATCATGGCATAGAGTGTGCCTAGCTCACGTGCCTGCTGCAGCCGGTCGCTGCTTTCAGGCACTGCAGTCAGCTCCTCACCGTCCTTCAGCTGCGCAGGGTACATGGGATGGATGGGATGGGGTGGAGCAACTGGAATGCCAAATGCAAAGCAAACCAAACCAAATCGAAATTAAAGCAGTTTACTTTTACTTGAACTGCTTGGTCAATATCGCAGCAAGCAAGGCTGCGCCTTTCCTATCTCCCTATCAGTGATGCCCCATCTACTCACCTTGAGATCAGCAGGCGTGCTGGCTCCAAACGCACGTTCGCCTCGCACCAAAAATTTGACTGCTCCCAGCGCAATGCCCAGCCGAGAGCAGTACATCTCGAAGATGGTGCCACACCGGGTGGCGGTGTTGCAGTAGAACCAACGCTGCAAGGGAGGCAGGCGGGCATGTGAATGAGGCAGGCATTGCATTGAACATTAGTTGTATTTGTTAGGCATCCTCACTTCAACTGTAATGCAGTACCCATCATTTGTCACACAAGCCGCAGCAACCTGGAAGTCAACATGCATGGTCGATCGCATACAAACAGCCAGGATTGTGTAGGCACCCCACCTCTAGCCCAGTAAAGCTTCTCACACAGACAGTAATGCAGTCGGCGGGGTTGTCCTGCAACCGGCAGGAAGCCCGAGACAACTTTAGTTTGCTGGTGGGTGCAAAACCACCTTTGTTTTATCTTCGTGCTAGTGGCAACTACGCATTGCAAACCATGTTGCACACCAACAGGGAAGCACATTTACCAGCAAGCCAAGCACGGAGGCAGGTCAGGGTATCCTCACCTGCAGGCAGCCGCCCACCACAGTACATGTGCGGCCCCGCACTATGTACAGCGCTGAGCTGGTGGGTTCCAGGGTGTCTCGCCGCCGCTCACGGCTAGCAGTGCCCAGGCTACCTAGTCCGCTGGCTACCCCGGTAGAAGGGCCAGCAGCTGAGCCAGGGTGGTGGCTGGCAGAGGACCGGCGCCTTGCGCCCCCCACCGGCCCCTCCCACTCCATCTCCCCATTTTCCTTCTCCCCTGCCGCCGCCTGTCCGTCAGCCTGCGGCTTGAGCCTGCTGCCAGGCCGCTGCTGCTGCTGGTTAACCAACCCCTCTGCACTGCGCCGCACATGACCGCTGCGGGTAATGGGCAGGTTGGAGGGCGACACATCATCCACAGCGCTAACACGCTTCTTGTTGCTGCGAACAAGGAATAGAAGTTGGCCTGAGAAAGTACATACGTAGGTTGTAGCAGGGACACATATTAGATGAGTTACTTGCCACTATGCCAATGACCACCTCACACCACACTCCTTAGAACCCAAAGCAGGAATTCACTCAATGAGTTTAATCTCCTGTCAGGCAGGCATGTACGACACACATGGCTGCCAGACTTTAGCCCCGGGCTTGTGCTGAGACATGGCAGCTTCTGGTTCCAGCAGCGTCAAGCTGCGTGTCAACTCATAGTGCCTGCCCGGTAAACGCACCGCATGAGCGAGGCCTGAAGCTCCTCCCAGGCTGCATGTGCCGCTGCTCCCTGCTGCTGGTCGGGGGTGTTGAATTTGGCAGGGGACAGCAGCGACTCAAACTGCTCCATAAGGCAGCTCACAGACACGGGGGAGAACCTGCAGGCAGCACCCAGGTGACGGGAGAAAATGCAAGTTCGAAAGCGGGTTCTCACCTGCTGTGATAAACGAGCGAGCACTTGAGCAGTGTGTAGGCAGGGTAGAGCATGAGACGTTGATGCAAGGAAAGCGCTCAGGGCCTCAAACAAGGTTGTCAACAGATGCAGGGCCATCCCTGCCGCAGCTGACCTGGAGCTTACGGTGTGGCCTGCCACTTCCAGCTGCGGGCGCAGGTCCAGCAGGACGTTGGGGCGGGGGCGCAGCTCGAACTGCAACTGCATGCGCCCCGTAATGGGCTGCTGCACCTGTTTCTTGTCGCGGGTGCTGCTGATAACGCTGCCATGGTGCTGATATGGGTTCCCTACTACGCGGTGCCTGGCTGGTTGAAGCAGCCCAGCACACGCATGCTGCATGGTGTGCCCCAGCACCACTGCTACCTCATTCCTCCGCAGAATCACGCTCTGCCACCGCCCCTCACTATCCTTGACTTGCCAAGCGGACAGGGCTACTGCCTGCGGGCCTTTGGCCTCCGACGCATAGAACAGACTCAGCAGCCCGCGCTCGCTGGCTTCATCCTGCATGCATGTAACCAAGAACTTGCAAGCGGCAACAATCGCGGGCCAAGAGGTAGCTCTGGGTGTATTGCAAACGATCTGTTGACATTGGTATTTGCTTAGGATCGGTGCACTAGTGGGATATACGACAGCTGGTGAGCCACCGCTTTAAGCAGAGTGAGTTGACTACTTAGGAACCGACCCAACAAGAATCTTCCTTCCAGCACCCAGCACACACCTGTGGATCAAGAAAGAGGTTGCTGCAGGCGGCAGATGTTTCCAACTCCGACAGGTGGCTAAAGTTGTCTATGTAAGCCTTGGCTGTCAAGCATGAGCTGCTCTGGGTGCTGCGGGAGAGCGGGCGGTCGTCAAGCATGTGACTGAAGGCATCAGACCGCAGCCGAAGCAGGCTGCTCCTGCACAAGGTGGACAATACCAGCCTTGCCGTATTTTCCATCAAGCCGTAAGCCTGCAGAGTGAAGGCACGCGCAGAGGATCGTTGATAGGCTATTTTGAAGCTGGGTGCTGGGGGAATCAGTGTAATTTGCGGCAGCATGGCAGGTGGGTGCTGCAGATGTAGCAGAATCAACAGGAGTTTGAACACACACGCAGGAGCAGAGCAGCTGCACAAAGCCTTCAGCAGCCCCCTTTATGCATCAACGTGTTGCGGGTGCTGCGGCTCGCTCACTTCCTCGGTAATCACTCCTTCAGGTGTGAGACTGCCGCCAGCCCGCCATTCGCGCAGGTTGCAGCCTGGCAGGCTACTTGTTCTCTCCGTAAGCAGTGCCTCAATGCCGAGCGGGAGCACCAATGCTTCGTCTTCAGGCATTGTGACGATCACTACGCGACTCCGCGATAACCCTACCGCCAGCGCCTCCGCAGCGGTGTTGTAAGCTGGGGTTACCATCCCACACAGCGGCAG
Source organism: Ettlia oleoabundans (assembly GCA_019693395.1). NCBI lineage: Eukaryota > Viridiplantae > Chlorophyta > Chlorophyceae > Chlamydomonadales > Ettlia > Ettlia oleoabundans. The sequence continues at coordinate 23,137 of JAAMXP010002072.1, read as the reverse complement.
CATCAAGTCAACCAGCTTGACTCGAGGAATAACATGCGCCATGGTTAATGGGCTTGAATCGGCACACAGGTGGAGGAAGGGGCGGCGGGTGTAGGCTTAGATGCACGAGAGGCACGCCCCTGTCAGCTGCTTACAGCTGTTCCACTCGAGCTGGTGGCGCCTGGATGCCGGGCAGCCGCTAACACGGACCCAAGTTCAAGCGTAAACGGCGTCAGACCGATGCAGTTATTGGTCGATGTACCCAGGGAGCAGCCCTGGGGAGGTGGACGAAGGTCTCGGGGCCCAGGGGAACGCAGCCGAAACCCAGACAAAGGGGATACGCGACAAAGTCTGCCTCCTAGCCAAAAGATGCAAGAGACGCAAGGCTCCAAAGCCAATGGCACAAATTCCTCTGCTGTCTGGCTGTAACCAGCTTACCTGATTGCCCGCAAAAGGCGCAGCACGGGCGCAGCACTGACGGGGCTTTGTCTGAACGGCGAATTAAGCACCTCCTCTGCATTGTTAGCAAGAACGGTGTGCAGGCCGAGCCATGCTCAGCTGGGCGGCACCTTACGACACGCTGCCCGCGGGCAGGGTGCCGCTGCAGGCTGTCTGGGCAGTGGCGCTGCTGCTAGGAAATGCGCTGCAGCCGAGCAGGTCTGAACGGTGCTTTGCAGCCCAAGACCGCTTGGGTCCCGGCTACTTAAAAGGGTGAAGGCGGCAGCGCTTAGGGCACGGTTGCTCAGCCCAAGACTGTGACTTTGCTGTGCACCATGCTGCTATGTTTTCCTGCAGTGCACAAAATGTTGGCGTTGGTGGTGTTGACATCGTTGCTGTTGTTGATCCCAAGAAGGTGTGCCAAAAATATTCTTGCACACCCTTCTAGCCTCGCATGCTGCCTGGTTTCCTCCTCTGGCTGTCCACAATCGATGGCACACGGCAGATATATTGTGTATACATACCCTTACGTATGTGGGAACGAATCCAGCATGCCGAGGTGTCATCCATCATATGCGTCATCAAGACTTCTTTCCTCCCTCCCCCACGGATGCAGGTTACCCGGCGTTGGTGGTTCTGGGTCGTCAGTAAGTCACTTGATCCCACTTGCGGGAGCTGTTCAGCATGTTGCCACCTGTTCGGAGTTTGTATGATAATCAAGCAGTCTTGCTCACGAGTTTTGTGCGCACGAACACCTATTTCCCTTCCCTCTGCAGTTGGCGTCATTGCGGCCTTTTTTGTTGTGGGCGGCTACTTCGTGTGGCGGGGATGGAAGCAGTGGAAGCTGCAGAAGCAAGCACAGCAGCAGGTCAGGGCCATACATCATGCTGGTCTGCCTTCCACAGCTTGTTGACACTTGCAGCGTGCTTGTTACATGTCGTGTATGTGCGCGACCCTGATTGTGGTCGCTAATAGATCGCCTCTGTGTTGTGCAGGCTGATCAGCAACAACAGGAGGCAGGGGGCAAGCTTGAGAGGGATGGCAGCAGAGTCGAGGCATCACCTATCTCTACACCCAGCACAAGCAAGCCTGGGGACTTGGAGCTAGGCTATCTGGGCCTCAAGCCGCCCGCTCCAGGTATGCTGCAGCACAGCCGTTGCCTGGGGCCCAGCCACCCGGGCTTAGTCAGCATAGGCTGCGCTGCTGCATTGTGTGACGTGCAATCGACATGGCGGCATGGATCTGCATCTCCACGTAGCTTACTTGCTGCTGACCAGCGGTTACAAGGAAGCCCTACACATATGGTTTTCTCAGCTGCACTCAGCAGGAAGGTCGGCGTTGCGTGGTGTGCCGCTGCAGGGGAGCCACTCACAGAGGACCAGGCAGCTTTTCTGCAGGAGCGCGCCCGGCGCACGGCAGTACATCCCACGCGGAGGTGGTGATGGATGGCCCCACTGGTGGGCATCCCCCCTTTTCTCCTTCTCTCCTTCAGCTCATACATGCCGGCTATCGCCAGCGCATCAGTGGCGCGTGCTTGGCCCCTGACCCACTGCTGTTTATCAGTCGCTTGGTACTTCCATGTGCATCAGCTAAACATGGCCTTGTACTACTACTGGTAGCCAAACACAATTTACCCGAATTTTCATGTCTCCTGCTTGAGTCTGCACTCAAGCGCACTAGCATCAGGGACTGTTTCAGAAACGTGTGGTGCCGCCACTTGGCTTCTGCCGGCGCCTTGCCAGCTAGGCACAACCTACTCATCCGAAGCTTCCTTCGCCTGCAGCTCATGTAACCCTTGATACAATCACGTTAATAAACGGTTACCGGTTATCCAAGGCAACTGGAAGCGTTCTTGCGTATTATGGAGCCGACTGTCGCAGCCCCACCTCGACCGGGTGAGCCAGATGGGAAGTGGTTGTCTTGGAAAGTGGGCGAACCAACGGATTTCGGTGATTACGAGCGGCTCGAGACGCCGGCCGAGGGCGCCAGTGCCTCGCCCATAGCGGCGTCGCCCGCCACAGCAGCAGCTGCGGTCGGCGGCAATGGCGGCAAAATCCTCGAAGGTTTGCCAGGGGATTTTGGTGCTTTCATACTGCAGCAGACACAGGTCACCGGGGAGACCCTCTAGATGTCTCTCAAATAATTGGATGCCCCTAGCCATGCCACCACAGCTTGTCTGGCATGCTGGGCAGCAGGTCCTTCCGTTCTTGCCACAACCAAATTGAACATGCCTGGAACTTCAGAAACTGTTGATGCAGATGAAGGACTCGCATCATCTGTGCCCAAGGCAAAGAGTGAGGTGCGAGCATACATCTATCCTTCCCCTCAATACCGGACCCCGCTGCTGTTATGCCTGGCACACCGGCCATCTTGTGCCCACTCTTGAAGCATGCTGCCAGCTGCTGCCCGTACCAACTCTTCTGGAGTATGCCAAGACTGGCGGTTTGATATCTTGCACTGCAGGACGACATCATCATGTTTGGCCAGAAGGTGCACGTGCATGGAGAGTTGGCTAAGAAAGAGGTGCACACTCCTCAGGTGCGCCACCGTAGCGAGGGTGCCATGTAGGGCAAATTGGTGCCCCTCAGAAGGGCTGCACATGAGCCTTATGTCTGCCCATGTTGGTAGTAAGCCTTGCCTTCCACATCCCACTGCAGCGCCCCCCTGTGCATCTTCCTACAATACTTGCCAGTTACCCTCGCCTCTCCATGCCTGCAGCATGCGCCGAAAAACCTCAACTATGCCGCGGTGAGTGCTGGCGCTGGTTGCCGCACGTCAGTCTCCGCTATATCAGTCACATGCTTGCACCCGCATCTTCATGCCAAGTATTTTGATGGCTTTCTGCCTCTTTTATCACGCGTTGCATGCCGCACTTGAAAGCCCTGCTTGAGCTCTTAGTTACTCCTATGACGCCCCCTGCGTCGTAGTTTCGGGCCTCCATGCTACATTCCTTATCCTGTGACCTTCAGGTGGCACGGGAGGAGATCCATGATGTGGCAACGCACCCGCCGCACATCAAGCTGATGGGACACGAGACGGGCATCCCCGCCTGGGACAAGGTGGGAGGTTGCCCCTGCTGATGCCACAAGAGCAGGGAAAGCGAGCAGCGGGAAGGGAGCAGGGATGGGTTGCCAACAAGGATTGCAGCAGCCACAGCAGACTTGTGCTGGGAGGTTGGCAGCGCGCCGTGCAGCAGCATTGAAGTAGCCTTGGTCTTGGAAATCCGTCAACATTTGAGGGCTGCAGAACCCTACCTTGCGTTCCATTTGCCTTGCATTCCCTCCATTCCCAGGCCAGCCCTTTTGTGGATTGGTTGATAGCTGTCTGCTTTAAGTCCTGCACCCCCGAGGTGAACGCAACAAAGGATCCAAGTCAACCTGCCTTCCAATACCCCCTGCAGGTCAACTCACCCAAGAAGGGGCATGTGGTATCTGACGTGGCCGAGTTGGTTGTGCCTGGGATACACCACGGCCCCCACCCCCAATCTGGCAGCGAACATCAGGCTACCAGCGAGCACCGAGAGCACTGAGGGTGGGCATCTGCAGTTAAGCAAGCGCTGCCCCCTCGTCCAGCATGCCCTACAGCGGTGCTGCGACTCGTTAACCCCTAATGCCACTAAACCAGCAAGTACACAAGCAAGCCTCGCATTTAAACTCTATCAAACCTTGGGCTGCAGTTGAACACCCAGCCTGCACCGTGATCAGGTGGCAGGCCTGCCAAATTTTGCCTCGTTTGTTGGTTTAGCAACCACCATAACATCATTTCTATACTGTAAGCTAACAGCCTAGCTGCACAATTTGCTGTAATGCCACTGGGTACATACAAGTGTTACAAGGAGGGGTGCAGCCGTAACCAACGAAGCGCAGCACTGCGCCAACCTTGCTTGGGTTTATGGCAGATTTGCACAAGCGAGCAAGCATGGGCAGGAGTTGTTATCGTAGGATGGAACAGGTACAAGGCCGTCTTAGTGAGGGAGCGCACACCAAGAAGCGGAACACGCAATACTTCATAAGAGAGCAACAGAGCAAAAGATTAGGTGAAAGCACACGCGTCAGCAAAAACAGGCGTGGCTCGTGGCAAGAAGGGCCCTGAGAAAAGAACTGGGCTGCCAAGCAAGCTGGGATTGCGCTATCTGCCCGCTCCGAGCAGCACAGCAGCATGGTCGCAACATAATGAGTAACTGACAAATGCCTAGAAAGGCTCAGACATGCAGGCCCACCACACCACACTTGAGACTGCTCGAGGCCCGTCTTAGGGTGGAGTCGCTCTCTTGCAGCATCTGCATTATGCGAAAGGCCAATGGCAGCAGCCAGGCAGCAGCGACCCATGAGCAGGAGGAAGGCGTTGGGTAGGCATGCGCTGGGTAGGCTGCGACAGGCATGCATTTTAGTCTGTCAAGCTGAACTTTTTTTTTTGGTCGGTGCTGCATGCTGTAAGGCATATGGCTAACATGCATTTCTGCTGCAACCATTCGCAGACTCAGGCAGGCAGACAGACGGGCAGGCAGCTAGGCAGCTGGCAGGCAGACCAAGCGGGCCGGTTGAATGGGGAAGACGGGAAGGCAGGCAAACGGGCAAGTATGCACCTTCATGAACTCCGAGTAATCTATTGAGCCGTTACCGTCCAAGTCGTACCGCTTAATCATCTCCTTCACTTCATCAGCTGCAGGGTGGGTACAATCACACCCACAAAAGTATCGGGACTGATAAGGGGTACAGTCACAAAAAAATTGGCAGTACAGGGCTCTTAATACTAGGCTTGCCCCATGCACCTCTGAATGCAGTCACAGCAGTTTTGTACAACTTGCAAAATTTCCTGCATCAGCGCTTCGACTGCCAAGCACGGGAAGGTGTACAAGATGCCTACCTGACATTTTCCCCGCCATCCCCATTGCCTCTGCCACCTCATCAGCTGTGAGAGTGCCGCTGCCATCCTGCACACAACACAACTCAAACGGCTGCGCGTCAGGCGTGATGCCATGGCAAGCTCAGCACAACGCGCTCAATAAGGCAGATCGGGCTGATTAACCTTCATCACATAAGTACATTAGCAGGCACTGCAGGTGATAGCAAGCACCCCCGCTGCTGCCACTCAGTTGCTACACAAATCCGTGTTGTTGTTAGGTCTGCCCCGTCCCACCTTGTCTAACTTCTGGAAAGCCTTGATGCACACTTCCTCTCTGTTGAGAAGGTTCAAGTTGATGGTGCTGCACCACAGCAGGGAGGAGGAAGATTTGATAGGTCTGGTTGATGCAAAAAGCCTTTGAACAGGGTGGAATGTTGACAATATTTCACTCAGCACATCAGGCCCAACATGCGCAGGCCGCCAGTCTAGCCCACTTGATGCTGGTGAACTGCACAAGCCTTGTATCTCCCTTCAATAAATCCCACGGCATTAGTAGTTAAGCGCACCTTGCCAGGAACTCCCCATAGTCAATAACCCCGTTGCCATCCACATCTGTGTCTCGCAGGATCTGCAGAGAGGCAGATGTGCGAGGGAGTTGTCTAAGGGCAAGCAGAGAATATCAGTTGGGGCATTGTATAGTCGAGGATTCTTTTCCAGTCCAGCCTGGCAAGCTTTTGGGCCTGCATCCGGCTGTTCATGCAAGCACCCCCTACACCCAACAGCTGTGCCTTGCATTTATGTGCCCCGGGAGGTGCCTCACCCAGCCAGATTGCCCGCACCAGCAGCCACAACAGCTGTCTAGCCCTGTCCCACCACACCTGCTCCACCTCCCCATCCGCCAGCACGCCGCGGCTAGCTAGTCCTTCCCGCAGCTCGTCAAGCGTGATGTGCCCGTCCCCATTTTTATCAAATGATTTGAACAGCTCCCGCAGGCCGTTGATCTCCTCGTGGCTGTAGCAGGGAAAGATGAGGCGCAAAGGGAGGGGGAGCGGGTGGTCAAGGGCAGCAGTGCGAGGTGGGCAGTCGCAGGGCAGGCTGGAGAAAGGGAAGGACGCGCATAGGGCAGGATGCGCTTGCAGAGGGCTCATAGAGGCAGGCAAAGTGGAAGAAAGGAGTGGGGTAGGGGAGGAAAGCCTTGCTAACCGCTTCTGACAGGCCACTGCTGAGGGTGATCCGCCCACACCTGAGGCTGCTGGCCGCCGCTAGGATGGCGGCCTTGCGCAGCTTTGTCATGCCAGCAAAGTTGCGCAGGCGGGTGATGACCACGTTGTCGATGGGGCGGTCTGGTGCAACGCCGTGCGCCGCCAGCCAGGGATGAAGCAATATGTCAGCCGCCTTGCTGCGCTGATTCGTGTCAAATGTGAGGATGCTGCGCACAAGGTCTGCATTGGGAACCGGTTGCAGAAAGCGGGTTGATCAGGACTTAGAAAGACCATTCCCTGTACTAAGTTGTGTGCCGTTAAGCGTGAAGGCTCCGATGGGTGGGGCAGCACGTGCGGCATAATGTATCATCAGCACACGTGGCCAATGCGTGCGCAGTGGCCCGCACGAACTTGAGGCTCACCCTTTGCAGGCTCCGAGATGGCGGGCCAGGGGGCTGTACCAAAGTCTAGGTTGCCGCGAAGGATGGAGGTGAAAATCTCCTTCTCGCTACAGAAAAGTAGAGGAAAGCAGCAGCGGTGCCACACCAATGGGCAAAGATCAGGGAGAAGACTGGCAAGATATGGTCTGCACCTGCTGGCAAACCCAGCCAATTGCCTGTGCAACAGCATCAGGCATTTGACAAGCAGCAAGTCACGGTGGCCGGTGCGAAGCATGCACCGATGGGATGGGCTGTACCAACTTTTGCGCGACATGGCACAGCGGTTTAGGCCACCGCTTCACTCCGTTGGCCGGGTTGTGCTGCTGCCCAGCCAACAGCCTTCCTGCCAACTCACTCATTGCCCCAGAAAGGTGGCATGCCGCTCAGCAAGATGTACAGCACAACACCCAGGCTCCAAATGTCGCAGTCTGGCCCGTAGTTGCGCCGCAGCACCTCTGGCGCCTACAGCCACATAAAAAGAAATAGTCTGTCAAGTCCACAGCAGTTGTTGGACTGTCCTGGTGGTTGCTCGCCATGCCTGGCCCCATCCCTGCCTGCCTGCCTGCCTGACGACCTCTGCCAAAAGGCATTCCCCATGCACCGCCACCTGGACAGTGAAAACCTTCCCCAGCCTTGTGCCGCCACAGCGGGTCCCGATGCCAGCCCCCCACCCCAACTCACCACGTAGTAAGCCGATCCTATGAGGCACGAGAAGCGCTGGCCTAGCTTGAAGAAGTCTGATAGCCCAAAGTCGCAAGCTTTAAGGTCAGCGGCGTCTGTGTTGTCAGTGAGGAGGAAATTTTCGGGCTTGATATCGCGGTGCATCACGCCTAGCGAGTGCAGGTGCGCCACCTGGCAGCAGGCATGGGCAAAGAAAGAGAAGAGGGCAGTGAGCGAGAAAGGCTTGAAAAAGCTGGCTGCTGCTAACAGTGAGCAGCATCTGCTGGAGGATTCCAAGCCTTCCCAGGCAGCAGCAGCATCGCACCAGGGAGGACAGCCGCTTGTTGAAAACCTACATTGTTTTAAACCTACAATGTCTCCAGATACCCAACATTCAAAGTGGTCAAGGGGCCATTCAGGCCCCCCAGCACATCAATTGGCTGCTTATCACTCCACTGCAACCCACCCAGGGCACCCTCCCCACCCACCATCTCCACCATTGTGCGGAAGTGGCGCGCCGCATCAGCCTCGCTGAAGGTCCCTTTGGACACAATGCGCTCGAACAGCTCCCCCCCGGCACATAGCTCCATCACAATGTGCACAGCCATGCGGTCCTCATACACCTGCAGGCAGGCAGGCAGGCAGGCAAGTAAGCAAGCAAGAAGGTAGTTCGCTGCAGGCAATTGCACGTGCGGCTTTTTGCCAGTTATAGACTACAACATGCGTGGGGGTTTGGGGGCCAAGTAACCACCCCTTTAGCACCACACGACGGCTGATTTGTGCACTTGCATGCAAGATTGACCAATAGTGGACACACGATCCTGCAACATCAGGGCACGGAATGCCCCTGGTCGTTTTGCCCACCTGCTTGAGCCCCGCCACTGTGCGGTGTGGCGACACAAGGTTCAGAATCTCAACCTGCACCCAACATGTCGAGACAACGTAACGCTTGAACACGATTTGGTACGCAGGGAGGAATGCAGGCAGGCATGCAGGCAGGTGGACACAATACTGTAAGAAGTCTCAATCTGGAAGCTATAGAACAAAGGCATGGCGGAGCGAAAGGCGACAGATGGTACCCAGCCGTCAGCCAAGGCATTTGCAAACATGCTTCCTCCCAGCTGCCAGCAGCGGTGAATTGCGGTGTTGCTGCTTGCCCACCTCCCGCCGCACATCATTCACATCCTCCTTGTTAATCAGCTTGGCCTTGCTGATGCTCTTGCAAGCATACATCAGCCCAGTCTTCTTTTCCATCACTTCATGCACCACCCCAAATGCTCCCCTGCCTGCGGTCGATGGATAGGAGGCATGAAATGATTTAGTGCAGCAGCGCCAAAAACATTTGAAAAGCACCAGCAAAGGCACTAGGGGAAGGGAGAGTCATGGATGCCTCCTTCGGAACCATGCTGGGCTGCATGCAAGTCGCCCAGCACACACACCACACCACTCCATATGCCGGAGCCGACCGGGGCTGCCTTGCTCACCCAGCACCCGCCCAACAGTGTAGTCCTGTTCCAGCTGGGGCCTGCAGCATAAACGATGCAATGCACGGTGTTGGGACGGCTGCAGCAAATTGGCAACACCTGGCCCTACATCAGCTCCCCACAGTGAGAAGCAGCACCACAATGCATAGCTCGGTGGAGCCAAGGCGCCTCACCCACTCTCAGGGCGGACAATGTCCCGCCAGACCGTCATGGCTGGTTCTGCTTCTCTGTTCGGGCCGGGAGCTTGCAATAACGTACTTGCACTGTAGGGCAGACAAAGGCGAGGCAGGACGGCGGACCTGCTGGTCGGGCGCTGGCGGGGCGGGCGGATGGGGTTGCTGGTGACCAAAGTGTCTCGAGCCGGGCCCCGGCAGCTGATATGGAGATCATGTTGGTAATCTCCAAGCAGAGGTCTCCAGGGCCCGTCCAAGCGCATCTAGCACAGGACCAGCGGGTGGCACCACCCGTCCGTCACTGGCGAGAACTCATATGTCTCACCTGCGATGCGATGTACACGTTGAAGCGCCTTTAGAGCCGCGGCGATACTGGTAGGTCCGCACAAGCTCTACTGCACCGAAACAGCTAAGTCGGGTGTGGCGAGACGTAATGGGTAAGTGTACGAGTTATGGAAGAACGGTTAGAGCAATTGCCTACAAGCGGTGACATCGTCAAGAACTTTTGCCACGCTGGCTGGCGCCGGCGAGAGAAGCTGTGGCGAAGTGTCTTTTGCGCGTCTTGCTTGGGTTCCTGGAACTGCATAGCACCTTCCGCCTGTTGCACGCTGCGTCAGCCCTGCAGGGAGCCACATAATCGGAGCAAAAGTTTGCAACGGTGACGGCTAGCCGCACGCACCTTATGCCACCCTGGCGGCAGACCGCTGAAAAAGAACGATCCCGGGCTGCCGCGTTTGTGATGGCCAAGGCCCGGGGCAGCGGCACTGGCGGCAAGGGCAGGCGGCGGCGGCTGGGCACGCTACAAGCTCTGCAAGAGTTGGATGACCGCCTCTCCAATGCCCTCTTTCGCCACGGTAGCAGTGTGCCTCGCATCATTTGGAAGCTGTTTGAGCTGAGCGGCGATGGCCTGGTGTGGCTGGCACTGGCTGTCTGGCGCATCATGGCGCCCACCACCCAGCCTGAGGCACGGCATACCTGGATAGCTTTCATGCTCTGCTGGATCATTGACCTGCTGCTGGTGGGCCTGCTCAAGGTCACAATACGCCGAAGTCGGCCCGTATACAACCTGCAGTCCGACTTCTCTGTCGTCGTGGCGGTCGACCACTTCTCCTTTCCATCCGGCCACAGCAGCAGGCGAGTTTTACTTTAGCCAGGAGTCGGGTTTCAGCAGGAATTATGTTCAGGAGGCATATCAACCAACATTTTGCGGCTGGCATATTGCATGCCGGGCAGCGGCGCTGGCAGTTCCCAAATATCTGCCGCAGGCTGGCTGCTCAAAACAGGCGCATAAGTTAAGCATGGACGCTTTACTTGCACAAGCTCATGGATATGGACCTACAGCTGCTCCATGTCACCAGACGTGTCACAAACTTGCCTAGCCAGCCTGCCTGCCTGCTGTTCTTGCAGGGCATCTGCCGTGGCTCTGTTTGCGGCGGTGACGCTGTGGCACACCCAGCCCTGGTTGTGTGTTGGCGTGGGCAGCTGGGCTTTGGCTACAGCGCTCAGCAGAGCAGCAATGGGGTGAGGGATGCTGCCACGCTGCTCAAGCTGGGATTGGCACGAGGTGCTTGGCTCCTAGATCTGGCGGGTTTCTGGTTCTAGGGTTTATCCATGGCACCCCGTGCCGCCGTTGCCCAGGCCGTCCTGGTGTGCCCTTCTCTGATTTAGTAGCGGCGTTGCGCTCGCCGCCTTGGATTCTGTTCCACTGTCACTCGTTGGCTGCATTTTTATTCACTCGTGCCCCTTTTTATTGCAGACGGCACTACTTATCTGATGTATTGGCAGGACTGCTGCTTGGCCTTGTGACTGTGGGCATTGCGACCAAGGTGCGCCTCGATGTGCTGGTCTTCTAGGTCAGCCGGGGTTTCCCTGCTGTTGCATGCTGATGTTCCATGCCTGCAAGGCAATCAAGCGCAATCATTCCGATGCTCCATGCTGCGCGGCTCCTGCTGCAGGGCCGATTTAAGGCAGCTGATTTGGTTGTGAATGAGCAGCAGAGTAAAGCGCTACATGCCATGGTGTTACGCATACTGGAGCCTGCCCACGGCGTGAACTCTCTGCCAAGAACTTGACATTGTCACTTCAATTAAACTTCTTTCTGTAAGCAACTAGTTTACGATGCAAGTTTCATGGGTGGGCTACAGGCACGATGGCACAAGAATGCCGCTGGCCTTCAGGTCACCCACTGGCAGGAAGCCGCCCTGCGGCCCAGCATGCTGGCCATGCAATGCAGCGCGCTAAAACGCTCTAGCTTTGCCCGCTGTGTTCTTTTTGCTTTTCAAAGAGTCTCGGAGACGCGTGAAGCTCTTTTTCTCGAAGCTTTTTGGAGGCAGTCGGGCCTGCACCTACTGAGACAACATGGTCAAGAAGGCTCCTAAAAGCAGCAACAAGGGCCGTCAACGACCCAACACCGCAGCTCAGGTGCCACAGGCGCTGCAACCTGAAGCGGAGCAATCTGGGCCGAGCAGCAGCTGCGGCGACCGCCCTGTGCGCGTATATGCAGATGGTAAGCTGATGGCACTTCTATCAATCGAGCCCTGCCGTGTGCTACAATGGCAGTCCTGCAGCTATTGCCTGCAAGGTCTTGAGCCTTTCGGTCGCTGGATGGCTGCAGGCGTATTTGACCTGTTTCACTTTGGACACGCGCGGGCGCTGGAGCAGGCCAAGCTGAGGTGCGATGTTGCCAGACGCCGCCGCCACTGCAGTGTCTGTCTGCCAGCTATAGCTAGCGGGCGCTGCTGCAGCTGGGCTCGAGCTCATCTTGCTGCTGCTTTGCTATGTTTTGGAGCACTGTAGTTCAAGGGAAAGTAAAGGTCCTGCCCTCTCTTGAGCCTGCTGGGTTCCCCCTCAATGGTGCACGTACCCACACTGTTCATCTGCCTGCCTCTCTTATTGGCATGCCATTTCGCAGCTTCCCGAACACCTACCTGATGGTGGGCGTGTGCAATGATGCGGAGACTCACAAGCACAAGGGCAAGACAGTTATGACAGAAGATGAACGATATGAGAGCTTACGCCACTGCAAGTGCGCTCTGTTGCTATATCGATGGTCCCTTGTTGTTGGGTGTTGACCAACCGGTTGGCCTTTGGTTGGCATGCCGTTGGATTGTCTGGGGTACTGGTAGGAGGAAAGTTTGGTTCTTCTTGCCAGCAAATCTGAACACTTGCCTTTGCTCTGCCTTTACTGCATGGCAATACTGCAAGACAGGAGGACGAACAGCCCGCTCACCCTACACCAGACCCCCAGGCTCATTGGCACGCCCCTCCAACCTATAACTCTAGCCTTTACCATGCCTATCGCACATCTTCCTCGCAGATGGGTGGATGAGGTGATTCCCAACGCACCTTGGGTCATCACAACGGAGTTCCTTGATGAGCACAACATCGACTTCGTGGCGCACGATGCGCTGCCCTATGCTGACGCTTCGCTGGGCACAGGTGATGCGGGTGCTGCTGCCATGGGTGTGTGATTGTTGGCTTTCATTGTCCGCGTGGGTCTAAAGGCTGCTGGTTGTGCTTCCATGCAAGCTGGTTTTGCTTGTTGCCACAACAAGCAGCAACGCGGTATAGCTAGCTAGGCGGCCACTCTGCATTTACTACGCAACACCATCGCACACCACTGCCCACAGCTGCCTGCACAGTTGCACTGTTTGAGTGCATTCAAGGGACCATGCAACATCTTAGCCAAGCTTAGCCAAGGGTTCTGTGCCTCACTTGAATGTCACTCCCTTCTGGCTGCCCTTACCCCTGCAGATGATGTGTACGCATTTGTAAAGAAGCTTGGCAAGTTTAAGGAGACCAAGCGCACTGAGGGGGTGTCAACCTCGGACCTCATACTGCGCATCATCAAGTGAGCAGGCAAAGCAACTTGAAGCGGGCTGGGGGCTGGTGTTTGCGCTGGGTTTGGTTGGAGCAGCAGATGGTAGGTTGGGGTCCAGTTGCACCGCCCTTCCCAAAAAAACAAGGTGGGCATGTGGTGCTGCCCTACTCACATCTCGTTTTGTGCCATTTCTCCCGACAGGGACTACAATGATTATGTGCTCCGCAACCTGTCTCGAGGCTACTCACGAAAGGACTTGGGCCTCAGGTGGGTGATGCTTTGCGATTGTGCTTGTGCTTACACTCTGCCTATTTGCATGGCAAAACTTGCGACACAGGCTTAGGTGCAGTATGGTTGTGGCTCTGTGGATATTCACCCTGTGGATATGCACGACTGGGCTGCTTGGCAGCATGTTGTAGCCCGGTCTGCCTAGGGGCAGCCTGCAGCTGCTTCCGCGAAAGATGTGAACGCTTGCTAACTGCGTCCAGCAGCGGTGTGTGCTTTGCTCGCTTGGCAGGCTAGAGAACAGCTGAGGCTTGTTCTTGGCACACGCTGTGCAACATGCAGCACTGCTCCAGCCGCCCTGGCTCACTGCACCCCAGCCTCCGCACCCCTCCCACCCATCTCACCTGTTTTGCTGCTGCGTTCCCATGTCTCCGCAGCCTGCTGAAGGAGAAGGGCATCAAGGCAAGCATGCACATGAAGCAGCTGAGCCAGAGGATGAGGCAGCAGCGCCTGCAGGTGCGAAGCACACGACTGCAGGACAGCTGTCAGTCATTCGCCCCGTCGTCAGGGCTTTGCCATTGCCACGCGCACTTGCCATGCACTGATGCCAGATACTGCCATTTTGTCGCCCTCTTGACGCATCCATTCCTTCCTTAGCCAAGAAGCTAGTCCTTCGGTTTATGTTATTCTATGTCATGACATGGCTCCCCGTCTCTGTTCCCACCTTGCTTGCGCCAGGTGGCGGAAGGCATCCGCAAGCACATGGTGGACCGTGTGCCCCGTATCCTGCCGCCTGAGGTGAGAGTCCTGGTTGGCTGCCACTGCAACATGTGGCTGCTGTTGCTTGCGTCTTACTGCCACCTGCTCTCCTCTTGTGTCATGAACACCCGGGCTGCTTTTCTTGTGTCACTTGTGCACTGGTCTGGTCCTGCTTGGTGTCAAAGTAACATGTCTACACCCTAGTCATCTGTTGTCTTTACTACACAATCAAAGCTGTGCGCTGGCTTTCAGGTTGAAGACAAGGTGAAGGACTTTGCCAACAACGTGGAGAGCTTGGTGGACAAGGTGGTGTCAGGTGGGGTTTAGAACTGAGGCTAAGGGTAGGGAGTCATCTAGAGGAACTGGAAACGATGGTGTATTGTAGTGGGTGGGCGGCAATACAGCCGTGTGTGTGATATGGACGGCATGGCTAAGCATGTCGCTGTGTGCGTTACCTGGGCAACGATTGATACTGGGCCTGGCCTGGCCAGCTCCTAGGTACAGACGCAGTATGCGCAGATGTCTCAGGTGGCTGTTGCCGTTGCTGTACGGCACTGAATATCTGTGCGCCGTCTGTGATAGGTACAATTGAACCTATCTCCCCACCTGTTGTGGGCTTGCAGGCGAGGCTGGGCTGGAGCTGGTAGAAAACATGGACAAGTACGTGTCCGGCTTCATCTCCGGCTTTGAGCGGCGCTACAGCCGGCTGGAGAGGGTCATCAAGCACACCATCAGTCGCACAGTGATGCGCAGCCCTGGGCGCAAGAAGAAAGCTGCGGCTGGCGGCGCAGCAGGTGCCCTTGGAGTGAAGAAGCAGCAGCAAAAGCTGGCGGCTGCGGCGCGCAAGCAGCTCAAGGCTGCTTGAATCATCAGTTAGGAGGCTGGGTCTCTTGCAGGCTGCCGATCTGCCCTGCCAAGCTTTTTCTTGCCTGTTGGCAGGCTCTACCTCCTGGCGGTGCCTCCTGGCTGTGGGTCCCAAACTCGATTGCCGGTGTGGCGCAGCTTTCCAATGCATGACAAGTATAGTAGTTTAAATCTGTTGTTGCCAACCCCTGTTCCTACAAAACCGTTTTCTTTCTCTTTCCTGATGCACTGTAGTGTTGCCCCTTTCTTTTCATTCTGGCCTGCGTGCACCCCCCTTCCCAGTGTTGTCACACGGCTGGCTGCTTTCGTGCTTGCCCTCTGCATATAACACACACTTTAGCTGTTGTTTGCTTGCTGCTTCTTGCTCTCCTTTTTTCCCTCGTCTTTTCTGCGATTCCCAACGTGCTGCCAAGGACTGACCCTCTGCCTCGTTTTTCGGTTGGCAGTGTACCTTGATACCTTGCTTGATACCTTGCATGCCAGCTTCCCTGGATGCCCCAAATCAATCATGTATATTTCTGAAAGTTTCTGTGTAACCCACTTGCTGAAAGCGGGTTGATGTTGAGAAAGGCATGACCTGCAAGTTACAGGGCCGGCAGACGGAGGCACAGTGGGGCGCACTGCCATGAAAGATTCCTTGAACTTCATCTCGGGATTGTATTGCAAAAGTCGCAGTTGATGCCAGCACGCTGTTATTATATACCCCCGGGCACAGGCTTGTGCACTCCCATGCTCGTGGAGACAACCACCTTTCTGGAGTCGGTACCTATGGCTAGGTGCTGCGGAAACGATTGACAGCATGCTGGCACGCATTCCGGCAGCGGCTGTGCCTGGTTCGCGAGCTGTGAGCAGCGGCAGCAGCGGCAGCGGCGGCGGCGGCTCAGCATTTGCCACGGCCAAGCAGCGGGCGGCTAGCTACCTGTGAGTGGGCGTTCATTGCGCCTTTGGCATGAATCAGAGAGCCGTGCAGGTTCAGTTGAGGAGAGCTGACCCACGTTGTGCTGTGCTGCAGTCGCGAGAAGGAGAGGAACGCCGCGGAGCCGGCTGCTGGCCTGGCGGGCGAGCAACCGCCCCGCAGCCGCAGCCGCCTGGCGGAGGCAGCGGCCGAGTTTAATGAAGCCCAGCAGGCCTTCCTACCTACTATCCTCCCCCAGCGGGCTGGGCGTGGGGGCTGAGGCAGCCATCGCCCGTAGCATTGCCAGGGGCGCTCTGGACAGTCTTCCGGGCAAAGGTGCGGGCTGTGCCCACGTGGGCGGTTACAACTGCCACTGGCTGTGCTACGGCTGCTGCCCTAGCATCCGTCACTGTCCCTATTGCCTTGTGCCGCTCTCTGCTTACCCGTTACTTGTTCCAACCATGTGCGCCCCTCCCGCTCGCACTCTACAGGAAAGCCGTTGAAGCAGGAAGACCACGGGGCACAGTTCAATCGGGTGGATCCCCTCGTGCAGGCCATGACCAGAACCATGGGCGCACAAAACGTCCGGACTCTTTTTAGAGCTCCGAGACGAGCTGCAGGCAGCACTGGGTGCGCTGCGGCGGCAGCTACAAGCGGAGCTGCGGCGCGTGCTAGCTGAGGAAGAGCAGCAGCAGCAGCAGGGGCAACAGGGACGGAGCGCCAGCAGCAACAGCAGCGGCCCGAGCCAGACACACTTGGCAGGCGGTGGGGCAGCTGGTGCAACCGATCACAGATGGGGGTGGCTGCCGCAGGTGTTTGGCAGGCAGCGTGGCAACGCAGCATTAACGCCAGCAGCAACCCAGTGTGTGAGCACCAGCAAGCCAACTGTGGAGGTGATTCGTTCTGGGCAGCACCCTGGGCTGCAGCATGCAGCTGAGGAGGTGGCTACACTGTTTCGGCAGTACAACTCTGCGGTACTGGCAGACAAGGAGACAATGGGCAGCCATTGGCCACTCAATCTCACAAAGCAGCTCGATTGGGAGGCTGAGGTGGCTGCGGAACTGGCAGTGCTGCAAGGCAAAACGCATCGCAACGACAGTGCTGAAAACTGTTGAACAGCAGCAATACAGCCCTTGGAATGCCTCCAGCACTTGCATGGGGTATAAGGCATCAAAATATGACTCAACTGTACCTTTTGTCATTTGTCATTCCAATTCGCTATGTTTTCACAGAACAAGGCATTTGGCTTGGCATGCGCTATGCTAGTGACAATGGGATGGTGTGATAAGAACGGCGTAGCACAAGTGGTCGTTGACATGCAACTATAGCACACTCGAGCGCTGCCAGCGCAGTGCAAAACAACAACAGTGCCGCTACAACATGCCTATGACTAACTTAGGAAGATGACTACAAGCATGCAGCCACATTACAAGGTGGCGACAAGGTCTCAAAACCTGGGCACACATGGGTGCGCCCCAACTACTGGCATCAACTTGAAGACAGCCTTTTTCAGCGGGTACTGCGACCAGCAGTGCTCTTGTCAGCAGCCTTCCTAATGTTGTCTCCAGCAGCCTGGGGAGAGGCGCTGGTGCCGTATGTGCCCGGACCTGCAGATTCAATTACATCAAAAAGACAAAGGGCAGCCGTACTTCTTCGATTCATTACTGCCGACAACGGAACAAAATCCATCATGACAAGAGTGGAACACTAAAGAAAAAATATAAATCACACCGCTTACATGCCAGCCAATGATAAAATTGTGCATAAGCATGACACTCGCAATCCTAGCCCACATCACTACGGCTTTAAAACCTACCTGCGCTGGTTGCAGCCTCGCGGTAAGCAGGGGTGCGAGCAGTGGTAGAGGTGTAACCAGTAGTGCCAGGCCCAGTTACAGTCTTGGCAGCCTGGGCGACTGTGTCCCTCGCGCTGGCGGCCACATCAGCAGTGGTGTCCGCGGCTGCATACAGATATTTGGCAGGGAGCAAAT
>JAAMXP010002071.1:0-13645 GCA_019693395.1 Ettlia oleoabundans | reverse complement strand
ACCCAACACCCACCCTTGAACTTGTAGTCCATCAGACTCCAACGGAAGTTGTTCAGCATGATGCGGATGGGGTGGAAGCGGTTGCGTGGCGTGACCAGGCAGGACGACACCAGCACGACATGGCGGCCGCCCTGCTCCTTGCACACCTCTGCCACGTTCCCCACACCCTGCACAAGAGGTTTGACCGGCATCAGCTCTGATGTTGCACAAAAGAGCTATATCAATGACTGCCAAACAGCCGTGGCAGCTTCCTTCCAACTCGCATGCAAGCAAGACTTCATGGCGCTGCAAGGCCCAATCGCGCAAGGTGCAACAAGCGCCCACCTCGCAGTCCACCGACTTGGCACTCCAGTAGCCGCTGCCACTGGCAGCAAAAATGACGCTGTCGCAGCCCTGGAGCGCCTCGCGCATAGACTGCACAGGCATAGCAGGGCGGGGGGGTGAACATCAGGCAGACAATGAACAGGTGTTGTTGCAAGGTTACAAGCAGCAGTTTGGCCATCCGCAAGCAACAGCTGGTCAGGAGAAGCTGCTGATGGACTGCAAGCAGGCTTAACATGCAGCTGCCACGAAATTCTTAGGAACCAGCAATGGCAAAGTCATGTCGAGCCTTCCTTCCGTTCCGCACCTGCATGTTTGTCACATCGCCTGATACTACCTCCACACCCTTCCTGCCTCCCAGTGAGCTGGCATATTTGGAAGGGTCACGCACCACAGCGCGAACCGCCTTGCCCTGCTGCTCAAGAGCCGCCACACACAGTGCGCCCGTGGGCCCGCCAGCACCCAGCACCGCCACTGGAGGAGCCATGGATTCACAGATGGTATGTAGATTTTGTAAGGAAAAGTATTGCTGGCTTCAGTCCTGGATAGCGTCCAAAGGCTGGAAGGGCGAGTCAGCAGCTGCACGGCAGTGCACCGGCCGGCGGCGGGGCAGAGGGAGGTGTTCTACGGTGACGGCGCGTCAACGCGGAGGTTCAGCAGGCTGCACCGACAGAATATAGCACTGCAAGCAATGTGCTATCAAGCTGTGAGCTTTCTGCCGCAGGGCACCCCCAACCCACGGCTTACGAAGCTGGCCGGACAAGTACCCGAGCCACTCACCCGTCGATCAATAGGTGTCGATCAATAGGCATTAAGGGACTGCGGGAAATGGCCCATTGTCAGCTGTTGCCCAGCTAGATCCAAGCTGGCGTCCAGAACCCAACCCATGCATGCACAACGCTCCTCCCCCTCATCACCGTAGGTTGCAGTGGTCTATTGTCCCTTTGAGTCTCTAAGCACGTCTGCTAGGCAATATGAGCAAGGTGCGTTGGTGGAAGCCACTCCAACCGACTCGCATGTGTCAGATCGAGTAGTCGCTCGGCTTGCCTACGCCCTACTGCCTGCGCCCTACTGCACAATTTCTTCACCCCCTACGGATGTCGTAACCGGAAACAGCGCGCCCTCAGCCGCATCCCGCGCGCCACCTCACCTTCGCCACCCCCAGTACCTGCTCAGAGGGCTATTTCCCTAGCAATGTCCTTCAAGCAATTTTGGTGTTCCGCAAGACACCGGCACTCGGCTGGCGGCAGCTGTTGGCCGCCGTCGCCTAACGCTCCGCCCTAAACTGCCACCGCTGCCGCCGCCGCCTTTCAACTGTCGCACCTCTGCAGGCCCTGGCGCTGTGCCTGTTGCTGATAGCCAGCATTGTTGCGGTACGGGCGCAAGAGGCCTGCCCAGATGGGCTGGAGGGCCCAGAGTGCGCCATGTGCATCGGAGGGAGCACGATAGGAGACGAGGCTTGCGTGAACATGACCGACTTTGCTAGCGCCTATTGCTACAGCAACCACACGTGGGGTTGGGACTCCAAGTCCAAAACCTACGACTGCACCACAGACGTGAGTTTGTACAGGCCATGGTCAGCAACCACTCTGCTAGCTGCAGATGCTGGTATTGCTTGCCCTGGCTGGCTTGGTGGTGTCTGATGGTTTTACGACCCCGCTGGCTGCTACCTAATAGTGTGCCAAGTGCAGCTAACGTGCTTTGCAGGGGCACGTGAAGTTTTGGGCAAATACCATGTGAAAGCGTCTGACATGAGCCTTGCACAGCATTGCCCTGGCATTAAGTACCCGACAACCACGCCCCATCAGACCAGGATCTTCCCACCATGCTTGCACCCACCAACCCCAACCACCTCCACCCACCCATGTGCTGTAGGGCACCGACTACGAGGGCGTGGTGACCCAGGTGTGGGCCCAATGTTTCGCAGACGTGAAGAAGTGTGACGTGCACTTTGCGCTGGGGGGCAGCCCACTCACCTGTAGCGGACTGGACTGCAGCTTTGATGGCACATGTGAGTGGCTGGGGTGCAAGCAGAACCTTAATGAACATTACACGCGGATGCTCGGTAAAACTCTGTGGTAAGTCTGCCCAATACTACTACCTTGCTACACCATGCTGAGTGATAGCGATATTTGTACCTGGCTGTCGACGTGCGTAAAGTGTGCCCCTGCCAACTCCCGAGCTCATTCTCACTCTTTGTTGGCGCCCACTGCCATGCCACTCTTACCTGTCAGATTGAAATGTGGTTGATCTGGGAGGGCAGGGAATGGCTTCATGTGTCCCCAGGAGGACAACTGCAAAGTTTTGTTGGCGGGTCTATGGCCTATGTGCATGTCTTCTTGATAGCTAGCCAACGTGTTGCCATGCCATGTCATCTCTTCCTGTTGCCTGTCTGTCTGCAGCGGTGTTCTGCGGCTACACCAAGTGCTCCTGCGACCGCGCCTGTCCCATGGTCAGCGGCGTCAGCCTAGGCTACATGCTGGATAGACTGACGTGAGTGCAGGGTGGGGATTGGTGTTTGGTGTGCATCGATGCGGTTCCAGGGCGGGCGGCATCAGCCTGAGCTACATGCTGGATTGATTGACATGAGTGTGGTGTGGGGGTTGGTGGGTGGTGTGTAGCTGGATTTGCTGTAGCCCTGGTCCATTGCGGGTCTATGCCTACATGCCAAGCTCTTCTGCTTCCCTGAATGAATATGTCCACCCATCTGGTGCCCACACCTGCCCTGCTGACGACATTGTCTCTTTGCTGCAGAGGCAAGACCGCGCTTCACTGTGAGGAGGGGTGGCCAGAAGGGCTGTGCAGCTTCGACATTGAGGGGTTGTCTGCCACCACAGGCGGATTCCAGGCATTCTGCAAGGCCGCCGAGTGCCGCCCCTGGTGAACACAGCACGGCACAGAGTAGCACAGATAGCATAGCACAGCAACATATCCTAGGCTGCCATCTGGCAGCATAACTCTATAGATGGGGATTTAGACAGGGCGGCAAGTTAGCAATTAGTAAGGTGAAAAATGCCGTAGCTTCCTAGGCAGATCACAGTGCAGCAAGGCTCATCAATCACTGCTCCCCAGCTGGCTCACGCCTGTTGTTCCCATTCCTTTGCACAAACCCTTTTGCTTACACCTATTTCGTGTCAATCTCCTTGTTACATCTACTCTCATGCCCTTGTGCCAGCGCCGCAAGAGCGCATCCACCCATGTGCCTGATCCCCTGCCAGCATGCTCTACCTGCAATATGACCTGGCCTAGCCGTTGCTGTTTTGACTGGCATTGGGTTGACATATGATTGACATTTGAATATAAAGCATCTTGATACATGCATTGGCAATACAACTGATTGCATTCAACTGGCAAAGGGCAGGTGTCTAAGTTGTAAATAATACACAGCTTTCACTTTCACTTTCAATAGAGCCTAGTTGAATAACATAACAACCTGCAGCCCCTGGCTCTGGCCCTAGCTGGCCCTGACTCCTATCGCTAGCTGGCTGTCATCTCGGCTACAGTTTCTAGGGGTGCATCAACGGCTGCCTTGACTGACGCAAACCCTCCTATGGTGACGGTTGCAGTCACACCAGGGGGCTCACAAGCCTCACCATGCCCTGTGACCGGCACTGCCTCGCTGGCATTTGATGACGTGGCAGAAGCTGGTGTTGACGACGCTGCCGCTACTTTGACTTCCCCCTGCTGCTCCTGGCTCATGCTGGAGTTGCTGCCGCCGCTCGAGCCGCTGCTGCTACTTCTGCTGCTGTTGCTCCTACTTGAGCGCTCAGCAATGTGTGCTGCTGCTGCGAACGACTCATCAGTGGCTGCCTCAGCCCCGTCGCTCTGGCGCTGGCCTCCTGCCTGAGAATGGCGCTGCTCAGGCACCTCCTTTGCGTCAGAGTCATGCCGCTGCTGCTGCTCTGGATCCTGATCCTCAGCTGATATTGCCCCATCTTGATTCTCAGCTGGGGCTGCCCTGTCAACAAGCTGTGTCGCCGGCAGCTCCCCAGCTCTTTCATCTGCATCACAGGCTAGCTCTTCACCTAGTTGTGCTTCCTCTGCTGCCTGCCGCTGCGCTTTTTCCGCTTCCGCCACCGCCTGCTCTGCTGCAGCAGCAGATTCTGACTTGGCAGCTCCTATTTCCGTCTGGCTAGCCAGCGGTTCCAAGCTACGCAACAAGGCGCTGCTGCTCTGCCTGCTGCTCCGTCGGCGTCCGTCATCTCCCGCATCAGCCATGCTAGCTCCCTCCTCCTGGGCCCCACTTGGTTCCCCACCAGCGCCGCCAGCAGCGTCCTCGGTTCTAAACGTGGACTGCGTTCGCGCCATCTGCATGGTCAGCGGTACTCCACCATGAGCTCCTTGTAAAGCTGCCCTGGCAGCTTCCAGCACCTTTGGCGCGCTCATGCCGCCGTCGCCGGTGCCGTCCAGGGCCGCCAGCATGGTGCCGTCAAGCGAGCCAGCCTTTAGGGCTGCAGACAGAGTCTCCAGCTTGCCCCGCAGCCAGTCCACCTCCTCGAGTGCACCTGCAGAGCAAGCCATGGTGGTGGGTGAGTAAATAAGCACGTGGGCGGTGGGGAGGTGTGGTCCCACCCTCCCCACGTTGGCTAACCTCACATGGCTTCTACTGATACTGATTTCCAGCCAGCTGCCGGCCCGCGTTGCGCCCACACCACACCACACCACACCACACCACACCACACCACACCACACCACACCACACCACACCACACCACACCACACCACACCACACCACACCACACCACACAGTTGTTTTTATACTTGCCTTTGTAGTCATTTGACACCAGCGCCCTGCCGTTCCTCAGCCTCCCGTTCTCCCCCGCCAGCCGCTCGTTCTCCCTGCTGAACTGCAGCAGCATGCGCTGCGTCTCCAGCAGCCGCCGCATGAGCTCTGGACTGGGTGTGGGCCCTGTGGTGGAGGCAGCTGATAGCAGTGGCAGCGGTCCACCGCTGGCAGCACCAGCTGCAGCCCCAGACGCGGGCCTGCTGCTGGCGAGGGCTGCAGGAGCACCTGCACCCAGGCGCTGCTCTCCTACCGCCCCTGATGCACCGTACGAAGATTGCAGCAGCAGGCTGCTGCCGCCAGGTGTGCCAAGCTGGCCGTGGCTGGAGGGCAGGCGGGAGCCGGCCAATGAGCCAGCTGCGGGGGCGGCGGGCTTTCCTCGGGGCAGGCTGGCCTGCAGCAGCTGCTCACGCAGGTAAGCGTTCTCGGCTCGCAGCAGCTTCACCTCCCGCTTCAGAGCAGACAGGGCTGCCTGGTCAGGGTCCACCTGCGGCACAGGACACACACAACAGTGCAAATCTTAGAATGGATGTTCGAAGTTGTTGATTGACCTCATTCCCCCTTGGATTGACTGCACCAGAGCCATGGCCCCTGTCTTTAAAATACTGCTAATATTCAACAAAGACACTAGGCCTTGAACGCCAGAAATGGAAACCATCCAGCTAGAAGGGTGGATCCCCATCCCCGCACCTGCACCGCGGGTAGGTTCCTGATGTTCTTCGCACGAGCTGCGTAGCTCAACGTGCTCAGCGTCTCCTCAACATGGGCAGCTGCACAGCGTCAACCAGACAAACAACGATTACTTCAAATGTCGCTAGTAACAAGTGATTTTATAAATGAAGGCAGTGGCAGGAGCAGGTGCAGCGTGAATCCAGGCAGGCACCCTGCGCGACCCACAGCGCTGCTTTCGTACTGAGATGGACTTGGTGCAAGCGGGTGTGGCTTGCCTGATGGCGAGCAGCAAGCGATGAGCAGTGAAAGGGAGGAGCCTCCCAGGCTGTCCATCAGTAGCTTGGTTAGCTTGCTCTCACGGTAAGGCACACGTGCACCCTGCGACAGACAGACAGTTGTCTAGAATCTTCAGGCAGCTGCTCAGACAGCAGAAAGAATATTATGCCCTTGGTCGTGGATTGAGTGAGTGAGCAGATGAACGGCCCAGTCCAACCTGGGGTGGAGGCTGCAACCTCTTGCTTGTTGTAATGAGCTGGTGCAGGCAACCAGCAATCAGAACATGAGCCCACATGTGTGTGCATGCAATAACACCCATGAAACTGGCAACTGGCATGCCTCCAAGGCTATGCCTGCGTGAAAAGGCCTCCCCATGCTCCGCAGACTGCATGAGCGTAAGCCCCGGGAGTGCACTGCCGCTGTGGTATCCACCGATGGCCCACCTGTGCGCCATCTGCTAGCGCAGCAATGACCTTGCCGAGCATGAAGAGAGACCTGTAGAAGAGAGATGTAGGGCGGGAGAGTTGGGATGCTATTTAGCAGACAAAGGAGCAAGCCTGATATGTGGCGCAACGCTACAGAATAACGGTGAAACTCACTTGACATCAAGCACACGAACATGCTGGAGCAAAAGCAGGTACTCTGCATGGGAAACAGGCTTTTGTCCCACCTGTTGATGTTGGTCGTCTCTTTAAGAGTTTCCCCGACCGACTTGCTGTCCCGCAGCCGCTCGCTTCCGGCCAGGTCCACAAACGACACCTGCAGAGCCAGCGACCAGCTTGCCTTGACTGCTCCATCTTGGCCAATTATCAAGCGGCCTGGAAACTCTAAACATGCTTGCCAGTATACCCGCTTCACATGGCAACCAACACTGTTCCCGTTCCTGTGCCCCTAAGTCATGTTTGGTGAAGGGGCTGGGTTTTATATCTAACCAGCCCAAGTAACGAACCAGCACAGGGGTGCAATATCTGCCGCCCACCTTGCCATATCGCGTGATACCGTACTCGTCATCATCAGGTCGGGTGGGGGTGCAATCCACATACACTGCACATCGTGCGAGGGTGGGTCAGCAATAGCGGCAGTCACTGGCAATGCATACAGTGCCATTGGCGGCACCGCAATGCATGCATGCCGAACAACACTGGTAGGCAGCTCACAGGCTGGCGTGCTAGCTTCAGCGCCGCTGCTGGTTGAAACAGCAAAGGCAGCGCATGCATTGAGCGGCATTCCCATCCTGCCACCAGTTCAACCCAGCCGCCCAGCCAACAGCTCACCCAGCCAGCTGGCGGGTTGCTGCAGCAAACATTGAAGCAATGCAAGCAGCCAGCTGGCTGCTTGCCGCTGGTACCCACCACCCACCTGTGAATATGGAATGGCTGCGGCTTGACTCCATGTTCATCTCGTGGCTGCCCACACGCCGGTGCCGCACAGCTAGGGATACCACCTGAGATGCACATGCACAGGGGCGAGGGGAGCTGAGTCAGGATGGCAAATACAACATGACAAGGAAGGAACAAAACGTTTTTGCCACCAATACTGATTGCCATCATTGGCGCCAATCAGCAGCCTTCGCCTGATCTAGCCGAAAACAGCAACATCGCACAGTCACCAAGGCAAAAGGAGTGTTAGCCACCTTGAGTGCCTCCTCCAAAGTTGAGCACTTCTTACACACAAGGTCTGGCACGTAGAAGCCCTTGCCGGTATCCCACCTGATCTGCAATTATACACAGCTGTAGCTGTTAGTACAGCGCTGACAGGCTGCCTTGCCATGCGCCTCAGTCTGACTGCCAGCAGCCGTTTTGATGCGACCAACTCTTGCTGAACAACCGTGCTCCCACCTAATGCGCTGTCCACCGAGTCAATCAACAAACCACTGGCCCTCAAGTTGCAGTCAGCCAGCCAGCCGATATGCCCACCCACCAACTCACCTGCAGCTGCTTCTTGTTGAAGTGGATGAGGTCATAAACTTGCTCGTTATAAATCTCCGCAAACGACACACGCAACGCATACTGGCAACCATCGCCGGCATCGCCTGCACGCTGCTCCATGTTCTCAAAGAAGTACATAAGTGAGCGCGTGATGATGCCGTCGTCGCTGTCTCCCATGTACCCCTCGTCAATCAACGCCTCCTCCCTGCCTGCAAGCAGGCAGCAGCAGGCAGCAGCAGGCAGCAGCACAGGGAGAGACATAGGAATCAGGTACCGATGCATGCTACAGTTGTGGTGGAGTTGCCAGCTGGGGTCGATCAGGTAAACACAGGCAGCTATTCATACTGAATCAACAGACTTTCAAGCGGTGGCATATCACAGCACGACCCCTACCAAACCCAAACGCAGCAGCTTGAATCGCGTGCCCTTTACAACATGCATTATCATGCACACCAGCATGCATTACACAGTCACAAAGCATGCATGCAGGTCTTTGTCGGCAGCAGAGCTGCCCTCCCACCCACCGCTCATTGTGTAAGTCTTGCCCGAACCCGTCTGCCCGTAGGCCAGCACTGTGCAGTTGTAGCCGCCCATGGCGGCATCAAGCAGCTGGGTGATGCCGCACAGCCGCAGCACATCCTGCAGGGATGGGTCGGGGGTCAAGCCAGTTGGAGGGATGGACAGACAGACAGGAGGAGAGATAGCCTGTAGGGACCTGGCATGAGGGGTGGAGCTTGAAGGGAATGGGCACACTATGGGCTGGGCATGGGGCACCATCAGGCCATGGGTATGTGGCATAGAATGGAGAATGGCGATTGCAAGTAGGAGACAGCGAACGGCGAAACACATGGTGCAGGGGGTCAGCCCTTACTTTGCCATTGGCACATAGCAGGGCAACGAGCCATCAGAGTTCAAGATGGCATGTGTGACTGCCGCCACTTGCCAGTGTTACGCAAGGTCAGAAGGGGCCAAGATCAATGACGGCAGGCAAAAGAATTTCTTACCTGCTGACGGGAGGAGGGGTGTAGGCAGGCATGGAATGTGAAGTTCTTTGTTGTCGCCTGGCTGTTGCGTGCGTTGGGTGGCACGGTCATCTGAATCTGCAAGTGCACCACAAGGACAAAACAAATTCAAAATAGAGTGGAGGCTTTCCTCCTCTTCATAAAATGCACAGGTGATGCCTGCCCGTGCCGTTCTGCATTGTAACCGCTGACTAATCACAGACAGCCTGCAGACGTAGATGAATGCTGGTCTGATGCATGCTGGTAAGCAACGTGATAGCTGCACACCTGCCGGAAGTCCGCTGGATTGACATGCACCGCCTGTGCGTCCCCTCTTGCCAGCTCTTGTGCGTTGGGTGGGCGTATCCTCACTGCCACCTGCATGGTGGTAACTGTAGTCACAGGTGGGCGCACAGCAAAGTAGACAGCCAGGTAGGACGGCAGCATGGCATGGCCGCCACGAAGAATTGCTGACCCTGTTGGGCTTGCAATAGGTGCTTTGCTGGCACTCGTGTTGAAAGGAAACAGCAAACCACCCCTGGCAGAGCAATGCAAGGGCGGCAGTTGAGCGGTGCCAACCGCCCCGCTGCCAGTTGTTTTCAGCACAGGCCGTCGTTCAACGTGAACAAACCGTACCTTAATGTTGTCATACTCATCTATCTCAGGCAGGTCGCCTGCTGCAGCAAAAGAGCCTGCTGTGCCGGCCGTCCTCCTGCCTGCTGAGCCTGCCCTGCTGGCCCCAAGAGAAGGCGCTCTAGATGCCCGACCTGCCAGCAAGGCGCCTCTGCTGCCGCTCCCAAGGTAGCCTCCGGGCGTCCTGTCTCCGTTGCGCCGCACCGGGTTGCCAGCTAGGTCGATAGAGCCGCGCATGCTGCTGACACCACTTGTTAGGGTGCCATTACTACCGGAGCTTTTAGAGCGGGCCATACTAGTGCTCCGCATTGGTTGTGGTGGCGGCATGAGTGGCTCCAAGGCACCTCCAAAAGAGGATCCCGAACCTGACCTGGCATGGCCCAGCATTGTCGCCGACTGCACCCTGCTGTTGCGCGCGCTGCGGCTGCCAGCAGGGCGCAGCATGCTGGGCGAGCCGGGTGACAGCGACTCTGGAAGCACAATGCCTGGGGGCGGCGGCATGAGCGGCACCATCCCCTGTGGTGGTTGCATGTAAGGCAGCTGCTGGGCCGGCAGTGGCAGCTGTGTGGAACCAACCATCGTTGCCAGCTGTCCGCCGCTCAGTGTGCGCTGCAGGGGGTGCAGTGGAGTGTTGGCTCCAGAGCCTGCCAGGCTCTTGGGGGTGACTGCACCCGACCGCAGCTGGCCAGGGCTGCCAACCCCTTGCATGGGGGAGGGCGGCTGCTGCATCATTGGCATCATCATGGCTGGAGGATGCGGTAGCTGGTACTGCTGGTTGTAGCCGGGCGGCATGCCGCCCAGGGGCATCGGCAGCATCTGTGGCAGCATGGCTCCTCCAGCACCCATCATGCGTGGCGGCATGGGCATCATGGGGCCTAGGGGCTGCATCCCAGGACCCAGTGGGTAGACTGCCGATTGCCGCCCGCTGCTGCTGGCGCGCTGAGGAGCTGCCATGCCCTCTTGTTGCTGCTGTGGTGGCAGGGATCCAGGGGGTGCGGCCTGCTGGGCATGCAGCGCATCGCCAGGAAATCTGGCCAGGCGAATGGGCGATTGTGCTTGAGGTGGCGGCGGGTACATGCCGGGCGGGGGAAGCATCTGAGGTGGGTACCCCGCACTGGACCACTGTGCCGTGCCCGATGGGCCAGCAGGTGCAGGTGGGTCACCGCTCATCGTTGACTGCAGCTGGGGTGGAGCTGGATACATGATCTGCAGGCCAACACAGAGGTGGGTTGGGTGGGTGGCGGCGTGTGGCGATCACGTGGGAGAGCACTCCCTGCAAGGCAGGGCTCGCTCGGCCGCATTGTGGCGATGAACGGCTTACTTCAAGCGAGGAGCAGCATCAGGAAGCGGCTCAAGTGCCCAGTAGCGCCTTGCCCCGTTGACTTGTGTCGAAAGCCTCCGACAGGCCGCTGACAGTACCCGTTGCGTTATTACCTGATAGGAGGCGCTGTATGTAAAGCAACAAGACAAGCGGTTGGCAGACTCAGGTGGGTAGAAAACATTCCGCCAGGTTTGCCCGGGCACCAACGTTTGTGCATTTGTGAGCGTTGTAAATTAGTACAGTGGCTCTTTCGGCTGCCATCTGCGATCGCCATGAGCGGCGACGGGGGCTTTGAGGGCGTGAGAAGGTGCGGTCTGTTCCTGCGCTGGAGGGGTAGCGATCTGCTTGTGTGGGCGCCTTTGCCTAGACACATGTGCTCACTGTATGCAGCCTGTTTCGCGGCAAGGGCTTCCCGGGAACCATCAAGCTGTCCCGCAAGGGACAGAGTGAGGCTGAGCAGCAGCAGCAAACACAACAGCAACAACAACAATCAGCCGATGCTGTAGTTTCGGCGCAGCAGGGGATGGCGGGACTAGCGCTGCAAGGCAAACCAGCCATGGTGAGCAGCGCCTGCCGCCTGCCGCCATTCCTGCCGCCGCCGGTTGTTGGGCCCTCAGTTGCCCTCCAGTGCTGCCACCCTTACCGGATGTACGTGTCACTCCGTACATTTGCAGGCTACAAGTGCTGCACGCTGTGTACCACTTGCTTTTTCAGGCACCCATTCACTTCTTTTCACATGGGCGCGGTGCAGGAATCAGTAAGCAGCGACTCGCCGCCTCCGCCGCAGCTAGCAGCCAGCAGCAGCGGCGTGGCAGGTCCCCGGCGCAGCAGCAGCGGCGGAGGCAGCTCACGGCGCACCTCATCTGCAGCAGAGGAGGCGGTTGGCGGCACCGCAGGTTTGGGCGACAGCGGGCAGCAGAACGCGGCTGATCAAAAAGGCGGGGAGGGGGTGCAGGTGTCGCAGCTACGCAGCATGAGCAGCACGCGAGTCACCAAGTTCATGCGGCTGCTTGATGAGCAGGTACTGTTTGGCTGGAAGGGCAGGCACGTGTGCTTTCTTCCTTTCTGTTGCTACGCTTGCACCTCTGAGATGCTACTTTTGTGCCCTTTGCTGGCTTGCCTACTACCTTTGTGGCAAGCGATTGTGGCTCGCTCATCAGGCGATGCAAGCTGCTGCGTGCTTGTAGTGGCCACTTTGTATGGCCCTGAACTGTTGAGTCCTATTTGCTAGCACCTGTTGCTGCTTAGTCTTGCATTGTTTGCAGCTGGCTCCACGTAATGCCTCTACATTGTCCCGCCCTGGCACCTACCTGGCCGTGTTCCTGACTTTCTAGCACTGCTTGCCCACCTCTCCTCATCCTCTCCCTTATCCTCTACCCCCCAATTCTCTTGCCTTCCCTCCCATGCATCTTGCTTCTCCCCATCGACAGGTGGTTGACTTGGAGGCTCTGCGGGAAATTAGCTGGAGCGGCATCCCACCCGGGCTGCGCCCAACCTGCTGGCGTCTGCTGCTAGGCTACCTACCGCCCAACCGGGAACGGCGCATGCAGGTATGCTTGCTATAACCTGTGCTGATGGTTGGTTGTGGCTGTTGCTGCGGCTGTTAGGTACTACCCCATGGTGGGCTGCTAGCGACTGCAGCTACCTACGTATCACGCAAGCCTGTGTTCCTCCCACCTTACTTTCCTGATATTCCAGCCCCAAGTAGCGCGCAGGGAGACTTGGTACACCCCTTTCCCTACCGAACCACCCACCCATCAATTACCCATCAAACGTCACCGCCATCACCACCACACGTGCATGTCAACCCTGCTTCGTTGCTGCAGATCTTAACACGCAAGCGGCGAGAGTACCGCGATTTGGTACCAGACTACTATGACTTGGCAGCTTCCGGGCAGGATCAAAGTGGGGAGGATTTGGGTGCACTGAGGCAGGTGCGTGGCAGCCTGGGACGTGCTTTTGGTGGTGCAGCTGTGCTAATATAAGGTGCCGCTGTGGCTGACGGGAGTTCCAAAAGCGCCAATGGTTGTGCCATGTATAGGTACCACTGTGGATGCTTGTTGTATGGCTGTGACTGTGCCTTTTGTTATGGGAGAAGTGCACTGCGTAACACCCCGCCAAACCCCCGCCCCCCTCACCCCATGCAGGTTGCTGTGGATGTGCCACGCACCGCCCCCGGCGTTGCTTTCTTCCATGAGCCGCAGATACAAAAGTCGCTGGAGCGCATCCTCTTCATCTGGGGCATCAGGCGAGCGGAGGTTTTGGTTCAAACTGCACTGATGCACTGGTCCCTGAGCTATATTTGCTGTCAGTTCAAGAGCCAACCACGTGCAGCCAGTTGGCCATACGCAAGGTCATCAGCCTGCCAAAACGGCTAGCCACTCCTGCAATGCTTCAAACTGCAAATTAACCCCCTAACTGAGGAAGCGGAAGATTGCATAAATGTTTCCCCGAATTCAGCACTACATTTGCATTAACAACTAATGACTCTTCTCTAGCTCTCCTTCCACCCCCCCTTCATGCTTTGCAGGCACCCCGCCAGCGGCTATGTGCAGGGCATCAACGACCTGGTCACCCCCTTCATGTACGTCTTCATGTCAGAGCACCTGCAGGGGCCGGTGGAGGGCTGGAGCGTGGCGGGGCTGCCAGACAGCACGCTGCTGGACGTTGAGGCAGACTGCTACTGGTGGGTGAGGGGGTGGTTTTGGGG
>JAAMXP010002069.1:8012-36763 GCA_019693395.1 Ettlia oleoabundans | reverse complement strand
CCCCGGGGCACGCACCAAAGTACATGAGCGCCGGCACCAGCTTCGTGATGTCCAGCTTCGTGTAGAAATAGAAGAGGGAATAGAGGAAGAGGTATAGTGCGCTGCTGCCGCTGGTCAGGTATGCGCGCCACCACCAGTGGTAGTCCTCTGCGGGGTGTGGAGTCGCACAGAGCCTGGGATTGTGGTGGCAATGCCCCACCCAGCAGCAGCGATCAAGACTGCACTCAATGCAGGCAAGGGCCGCATCCTGCACTGTCTTGCGCCGTGCCCGCTTTGGCAGACAGCCCCCAACTTCGTGTGTGCCGTGGGCGCTCGACTGTGCAGGTGCAGGCCCTGCTTCACTGCCATGCACGCGCACCTGAGCAGAGCTGGAAGTAAGCCAGCACAATTGTGATCTCGGCGCACGTGATAATGAGGATGACAAACACCAGGGCCAGGAACCCAAAGAGGTAGTAGAACTGGAGGCAGGCGGGGGCAAACGGGCAAGAACAAGCAGGCAGGCGGGATGTCACTGGGCAGCGGGCACTGGCAGGAGTATGGCATGAACCAAAAAGCCGAAAGCTTCAAGGCCTGGAGACGGTGGCGGGGAGCTCAAGCTCTTGTCCCGCTCAAGTGCTGGGGTGGGTGGCCTGTACTGTGTGGCAGGCCTGCCCAGCGGGTTTGGTGGGGGCCACATGATGTCACCACCCCATGGCCCCACTAATACGGGGACCCACCTGGTGCATCCACATGGATGTGAGGATGAAGAAGAGCTCGATGAACACGGCGCCAAAGGGCAGGATGCCACCGATGAGGATGGAGAAGGCGGGGTGCATGTACCAGGGCTGCTCAGGCACCTGGCGCGGGATCTTGTTGGTGCGCACAGGGTCCTGCAGGGGAGGGCAGCATGCACCGCAAGAGGATACATGTGCAAATATGGTCAGGTACGCAGCTACTCAAATTGCTGGTCAGCTTTGACAGGCAAACATATATGCAAGGAAAAGGCTTGCGGGGGAGCCTTGCCGCTAACAAGTGAAGCTGCCAGGCATTGCAGTCCACACCCTCGACCATATTCCCCAGCGGCCGCATTGCAGCAGGAACTCTCCCAGCCCTGCAGCATCTACCCCACCTCTGGTGCAGGCTTCTTATAGCCAAAGTAGCTGCCCACGAAACAGAGGGGCACTGAGATGCCGCACCAGAGGAAGACGAGGGCACAGAGTGTGCCAAAGGGCACCGCACCGCTGCTCCTTTGACCCCACACCAGGAAGTTCAAAGTGAGGAAGATGGCAGATACAAAGCCGGGGAAGGACAGCGCGGTTCGAATCGTGGTCTGCTTCCACTGCTCGCCCTGCAGAACAGCACAACCGGCAGGCACAAGCAATGTGTGTAGCGGCCGTCGTCGTGAGCTTGGTTGGAATTCCCGAGGCGTTGCTGCATATCACACGCGTTGCTGCAGTTGTGCCAGCGGCCTGCTGCCATCGCACCTTAAATGTTTTGTACAGGCGTGCTGAGAAGTAGCCAGCGAAGCAGCCCATGAAGACAAAGAGCAGCAGCACTGCTGTCATGAGGCCACCACGATTGGCGGGGGACAGGAATCCCAGGGTTGCAAACAACATAGTCACAAGGGTCATGCCAAACAACTGCACGCCTGTGCCCACAAGCACAGCCAGCCACGAGCCATGGGCAGGTGGCCGGAATACATCGCCATGCACCTGCAGGGAGGGACGCAGCATGGCACAGCGTCTATTGAACACAGGCCAGCGCCTGCTTAAGAAATGGTCACAATCTGCCAGAGAAACCCAGGACAAACCACGACACACAGGAACGCCCATGCGTATGCCATGTGGCAGCTCCCTCACGCCCCACAGCACTTGGGCCCGGGTCTCGCACCAGCTTCCAGCCCGTCTCCTCCTGCGCCTCCTCCGCCGTCTCCAGCTGGTTGTACTTGGAGATGTCGCGATGCAGGGTCCGCATCATAATCATTGCCACCATGCCGCTGCGGCAACAGGAACATGGTGGACGGGCAAAGTTGGAGTTTCAGAACTTGGTCAAAGCAGAGCGTGCCGGTTCACGACGTGGGTGCAGGCAGGGTGAGGTGCCAGGGGTGAAGAAAGCTACCATTCTAGCTGGCAAGGAATTCTTTACAGATAATTTCGCAGGCATCAACACGTGTTTAGGGTAATTGACAGCATGAACGCGGTGATGCCTTGACAGCCAGCCTATAGACACCCTCATTACCGCAGCCCCCCTTACACCACCACCGGAAACAAGGGAAAACAACACCCCACATAGCACCACCCCATGCGCTCAGCCGCTTCACAGCAGACAGGGCACCCACCTGAGGAAGAGCACAATCATGAGGGAGTTGACGATTGAGAACCAGTGCACCTGGTCGTCTGTGGCCAGCAGGTATGTGTCCCAGCGAGAGGCCCAGCGGATGTCGCTGCTCTTGAACACAACATCGTACGTGAAGATCACCTGCAGGGCTTGGTGTGGGCGGATAGGAAGATGGGAACAAGATGGCGAGAGAATGTCCAAAATGAGTAGCAGGATGAGGTCAGAAGCCTGGATATCAACAGGGATGTAATTTCCAAAATACAACGATTCCGCCTGATGCACATCCCCCCCCCTCCCCCCTAAAAAAAAAAGAACACACACCCACCCACGCACACCACCACCCACACACGCATGTCTTTAAGTCCTCGCATGAACACATCTGGCAGCCCCTCCATGAGCAGGCCGCAGTTTCTGCACGACCGCTCCACGTGCACCACAGTCACAACACACTGCCAACAGTCGCAACACAGTCGTGGCCGCCACACACCTCCTTGTCCTCGGCTACCAGCTGGTGGGGCCCCTTGTCGCTCACATACTTCTTCTCCTCGGCGTCACAGGTGGTCAGCTTGGTGCTACCATCGGGGTCCCATTCCCCCTTGTACTTGTGCTGCACGCTGTATGGCTCCACCTCAAAGCCCACTATGCGAGCTAGGTCGGTCTCCACGTCCTTGTGGTACAGGATGGTGAAGGACAGGTGGTTGTTCAGGTACGCACGGTCTTGGTCCTGCACATAAGGTGCCGCCAAGGGGTGAGCAACACAAGACACAGCAGAGAGCAGCAATGGTGGGTGAGTGAGCAAGGACCTGCACTTAAAAACAGCGTTGCGCCCGCATCAGGCACCTAGATGTTCAATTGGAGGCAAGGTGTGGGCACACCGTGCTGCTGCGCCTGTGTAGACTGCTGCTAACGGCTAACAGGCACACACACACACACACAGAGCTTGACACAGCTGCGAGCAAGACCAAACGGCGCTGTGTTTCAGAGCTTGCGGCGAACAGTCAAGGCAGGGTTTTGCTCAGAAAAGGCCTCAGAGGGTGCTCACATCCATGAATCCCACAGGGAATCCACGCTCGTATGTTTTGATCTGCTCGCCGTCATCCTCCCGCATGCGCACCATTCCGATGGGCAGGTTGTCCAGAATCCTGCAAAACATCAGGCGTCCGAGAGCCAGGCCAAATCGTGAGATGCACTGGCATGTGTACTGCAGGGCAGGCCAGGAACACATAGGCAGTGGTGTCATCAGAGGTGCAGCAGATGAATCCCTGGCAACAGCAGCTAAAGTGCGAGTTTCACCCTTGCCCCAGCCATGTCCTGTGCGATGGGGTGGTGGTCTGACCCCTAATCCTCCGATGTTCCTCCAACCCACAAAACCTTGCCAACAGACCAGTTGTCACCAGTCACTACCACCGATCCCTCTGTGCACACACATGTTGACTCGGTATTCGTCACTGATGCGACTCTTAAATGCCTTCTCCTGCGCCTTGTTCAGCGATGCAATGCGGCATAGCACCTTGCAGTGCTGGTTCACACGAAACTTGGCCTGCGGGATGGGGGGTGCCATCAAATATCACATTGAGAATGCCATACAGGGCTGAGTGAATCAGAGCACAGCCCAATGCTTATTCCTGCAAACAACATGCGCAAGCGGCAACACACTCCCGGTAATCTGCTTCAGTACTGCTGCTGTTTGCCTTCACCGCTGTGAGTGCTTTCTTTACTTGCAGCCACCGTTTACTCAGTCAACGCTATTAATCTATCCTTTTCCTTATCTGCCAGCCAAGCCCTACTCTGGGCTGCGTACCGTATAGGGTGAGTTTTCGATGCGGTCGCCTCGCAGCACCTCGCCGAGATTTTCCGCCGAGCTGATAACTTTGTCTGGGCGGCAGTAGGGCAGTGAGTAATACTCAAAGGGAAGATTCTTCACCGACATGAGCTTGTTGACTTTGAGCGTGATCGGGTCGCCCTGCAGGGTGCGATAGGCGCACAACAGTTGAGCGCGGCGCCATTGAGCAGGGCGGGCCACTGGAGGGGGGTGCTATGGGTGCGCCTCCTATGTGATCAGTTGTGGTCGGGCCACATCGCAGTTGCGGTCGGGCCACATCGCGACTGCAGGGTCCCCTTCCAGCGCCCCAGCAGTCAAGCTGGTGCAGTTTTTGCCAAACAAACAGCGAGCTGCTGCTTTTGCACGGTCCCGAACTACCAGTGCCTCACTTTGTTAAAATCTTGGGGCGCCACGCCTGCAGCACATGGAAGGGGGAGTCAGCCACCGCCTGCAACCCTCAACAGCAGGCCGACCCGTCTAGCGGCCCGCCGGGAAGCGTTGATGCCTCCTGAGCACACCTGGCAAGTAGAAGGCGCGCGCCTGGCCAACGAATACGGCGACAAACAGCAGCGGCAGGGCCACCCGCCCTGTCCCGCCTTGCCGCGCCATCCTGGCTGCCTAAAGCAATGGTTTGAGCAGCGCAAAGGTTCCTGGGCTGTATGAAGTGCAACTGCCAAGATTTATTTATTTTGAGACCGAGTGCTCAGCTGTACTTCAGCACTTGTACAGCAGAGAATACCCGGTTCTTTCCGGGCTGCTGTCACGATGACGCTCGTTCACTGGCGCTGGCGATGTGCAAGGCCTCAGCAAGTTGTGTCAATGTCATCCTGTCCTTCCCCCACTTCTTGACTGGCCTGCAATTGAAGAGGCATGGGCAGCGTGCTGCACCTGGTGATCGTCGGTGCAGAAGACGTGCCGTTGTATGAGGCTGATCTGAGCGCCAAGTCGACCGACGCACAAGCGCGGGAGGTGGGGCGGCAGCCAGCCCGCCTGCTGTCCGCCTGCTGTTCGGCAGCGAGGGTGGGAGCAGCGCTTGACGGCGGCTTGGAACAGCCGCAACTCGTTGCCGGGAAAAGATGGACAATCCTCAGATCGCGATCGTTGCCAGGATCCAACCGTCCTGCCAGCCAGCAAGCTGATCGCCATGGGCTGCCCGCCCTCCCTTCCACTGTGCAGGAGCGGCCACAGTATCTTTACCATTTTGTGCTGCATGCAGCCTTGGATGCAGTGGAGGAGGCCGAGTGGAACTCCAACTCCATGCACCTGGGGGTGGTGGACCGCTTCAACAACCTGCAGGTCCACATCTCCCCGTGTTGCCAGTTGGTGACAGTTGCCAGTTCCAATGCCCTCGAGCCTGCAGTTGTTGACGGGGTGGTAGGACAAATATGTTTTTCAATCTTTCTTTTGGCATTCAGATCATGCGGCCTGGCAACAGCACTTATTGTGGCGAATGGCGTCCTCCCCAATCCATTTGCCCACGCTAATCCTGCCGTTTCTTCTGTCGCCTGCCATGCGCGTTACTCAGCAGGTGTCTGCCTTCAGCACGGCCACCCACGTCAAGTTCCTGTTACTGCATGATGGGCGTAGCGACGACCTGGTGAGGAGCTTCTTCCGGGACGTGTACGAGCTGTATCTGCGGGTGAGTGCGGCTCGACAAGCTGGCAGCAGGGTGCTGAGTTGGGCAGAATGCCAGGATCCAACGAGTTGTTGTAAACTGGCATCTGTACAAAGGAAACGGCATTTAGATTGTTTCTCATGTCACAGCAACGTAAGAGTAGGGCAGTGGATGTGCTTTGTTGGCAGCAGCAGCCATGCTGTAACAGCAGCAATTGAAGCGGATGATTTGCCAACGCGCTCCTTCCATCGCTTGCTGAGCCTGTTCGGCATTGCAACCTGACTGCAGGTGATGCTGAACCCCTTCCACACCTCCACCAGCAAAATCACGGCCCCACTGTTCCACCAGAAAGTTCGGCAGCTGGCCCGCAACTACTTCCGATAGACCAAGTACTGGGCCCACAGCGACAATACTGGCTGTCCTCTCGTTCAGTCGATCACTGACTCCAAATCTTACTGGCATAACTGCTTGACACCTTACCAAATGCCTTCTGCTCCCTCGCTTTCAATTCTTGCTGCTCCTTCCAACAAGCATTGCATGCAGTGTCTTCAAGAATTGGGTGTTCACATGGTGACTGCCTATGAGATGGCCATTTGTTTGCACGCATGTAAAATGTCATTGAGCAGGTTCTGTCGCCACCAAAGATTGTGTTCTGCTGTCTCTTATTCCCTCCAAAACAGCTGGCAGACTTTCGTGCTCCCATGAGGACCAGTCAATGCCCGCATTCAGCTCCTGAAGATCCTCCCAGCTCCAACCCCCGACCTTGGGTTGCGTGTCCCGTAAGCCATGCTCAAAGTAGCTGCACACCACAGCCTCAAAGACAGACGGTGGGAGGGAGGAGCGGAAATGTGGCCGTGCTGTAGGGTGGCCATACCGCTCAGCCTTGGACAGCTTTTCACCACCCCTATCCAGCCTGCAAGTTGGGTGGTCGGGCATGTTTGGCGGTTAAGGGTGACAGTGAGAAAGGGTGTTTGTTGTTGAGTGAAGACACGGAAGGGACAGGTGGGCTTGCTGGCAGACATGGTTGAAGGGCGGCAGAGCTCACCGCAGGATGGGGCCTGTGTCCAACATGCTGCTGGATGACCAATGCACCATCTCCTCCCGCCCACTGTCCAGCCTGCAGTTAGACACCCAGATATTTGCAGGGTTGGGGATGATAGACAATATCAATTGTTTTTCCTGGCTTATTCTGCCCTTTCAGTGACCGCCCACGGGTTGTACCTGCATGCCCTCGTTTACATTTATTTTGCGGGTCACCTGTTGAGCGCTCTTGCGAGAGGCGCCATATCTAACCGCGGTTGAACAGAACGGCTGCACATGCTGACATACTGTGTGTACCTGCACAAGCTCAGTCCAGAGCAAACAGTTCTTGAGTCCGCAGCAGCGGGCACCGCCAATTCCTCACTAAATGGTGCATGGCGGTGCCAACTACTATAGCCATTACCCACTAAGAATACCAACCAATGGCTGGCTGGCTGGCTGCCTGGATGCTTCAGATTAAGTTGCTGGTGCTGGCATTGCACATCATGGTGAAGACAAGAGCTCCCTCAGTGGCCGTGCTCACCCACCTGCTCTCCACTTCGTACCGGTTGCCAGGCAGCACAGTCACCACCGTGTCCGCCCCGATGGCAAAGCTGAAAGCGGCATAATAGTGCAGTGGCCGGGGTGGCCGCAGCACCACCAACCCCAGGTCTTCATGGCGCTGCACTGAGGTTGTACGATCCCCCTCCATTAGCTGCCAGCTTGCGAGCACTTCACCGTACTCCTCTTGCCAATCCTGCTACAGGCGGCAGCGAGTTGGTTGAGATACTGATGAAAAGTTGCCCAATAGTCTCCCAGTTGGACCACAGCCACCCCAACAATCTGCCGTGCGGCCTCAATGGAGCATGGGCACCTGCTGCTAAGTCTCTGCAAACCCTCCCCTCCGCCCTCACCTGGCGCAGCTGCTGTATGCCTTGCTCTGTCAGCGCGGCAGCCAGCCTTTCAAGAAAAAAAGTGTGCTTGGCGTCAGCATCTTTATCCACATAAGCTGGGCTGAACAGTTTACGCTCCACTGTGTTGATCCAGCAGTTGAGCTGCAGGGCGTGATGCACTTGCCCCTCTGATGTAATGCCATCCCAGCTGCGGGCTGCCAGTGCCTCTGGGCTACTGCCCAGGCCTGCCTCACGCAGATCTCCTACTCGGGCTGCATGTCGCAGCAGTGCGTTGTGCTGCGGCGCTGCTGCCCGGTTGATGTAGGCCCACACGGACAGCACCGCATCGGCATCAAAATGGTTCACCGAAATGGCCGCCTTGTCCAACCAGGGGCCCACCGCTTGCACTCCAGCGCCAGCAGCAGCCAGTGCATCCAGGACCAGCCCAGTGCTGCAATCGCTGGAGGCGCCCGGAGGGTTCCGGTGGCCCTTATGGTGGGTGATGGTTGGCAGGGTTGTGTGCGTGCAATCTACCACGAGCACGCTGCCGTCCTTAGCATCCTTGGCAAC
Source organism: Ettlia oleoabundans (assembly GCA_019693395.1). Lineage (NCBI taxonomy): Eukaryota > Viridiplantae > Chlorophyta > Chlorophyceae > Chlamydomonadales > Ettlia > Ettlia oleoabundans. Next base: position 28,527 of record JAAMXP010002069.1, on the reverse strand, counting down.
ATCCCAAGGCACATACCTACAACCAAACGCACGCGACAGGTACCATCGTTTCCTGGATTTTTATGCAAACAGCAACAAGGGGCACCGCGGACAGGGTTGCAGACCTGGCAGCGGGCGAGGGAGGTGGGCCGCGCCGGCAGGGTGTTGCATACTGCGCAGAAAGCGCAGGCGCCCATGACAAGCGCATTCTCAAGCTCATAACAATTGCGGCAATCTCAGCAACGAAGGCGGCCAGGAGATAGCGACCAAAGCTTGCAAGGACCAGCAGCATGACCCGGGCGCCCCTCCAAGCAGCCAGAAATTACCATAGGCAATTGTGAAACGTGATTTAAGGATATCATCAACAAGAGCACATGTGTGCGCAAATAATGCCGACTTGGGGTGACATGGCACAACTCACCGAGGGCTTTGCCAGTCGTGGTGCGCTCGACACCCTCCGAAGCCTGTTATTATCCCTTAAACTAAGGTGCCAGCCGTTTATCAAACCTCAGCCCGGTGCTCCATGTCAAGTTGAGCAACTCGCGTTTACGAGCGGTGTCTAATCCAGCTCAAATGATTGAAAGTTGGCGGAGGTAGGTCAAACAGCCATTGGTGGCCCTGCCGCCTGTAGTTGCGGCCCCCTGACCTTGCGCTGCACCACCGTTGCTGCCGCCGTTCTTCCCATGGCCTGCAGGAACCGGCGCCGCATTACAAGCCTGGCAGCAGCTGGTGCAGCAGGCACTGCAGCAGCTTATGCAGTCTATAAGTGGTGGTATATGGAACATGTCAAGCCTGGGGCCGAGGACGCGGGGCCCTCTGGCTCCGGTTCTCGCTCGCGCAGGGATGCTGGCGTCCTGCTGGACCCACGGGGCGGCACCAACGCCACCCAGCTGGTGGGTTTGCAGTCAATGTGTGCAGTTTCCATAAGGCATGCTTGCCCAACTGTGTATTTTCAGGTAGCGCTGGTGTCATCAGCTGGGTGTGGGGCCTTTGGGGCGGGTAGTGCTCCAAGCCAAGCCAGCTGTACCATCGATTCCTTCCCCCACATCGCGTAAATCAAGCTTTCTAATCAGCTGTTTTGCCACTATACGACACATGCCAGCGACACTCTCAACGCCCACCAGTAAAACTTGTGTTTATGTAATGGCTGCAGGATGCGGAGGCACACCTGCAGCACCACTTTGACAGCATCCAAGAGATAGCGGACAGCACAACCCTGCCGTCGCTGCTGCCAGCACTGTCGCGTGCGCTCACAGCGGCAGCGGATGTGGAATCGCCACTGGAGCGGTTGCGGTGTGCCGCTGCTGAGCGCTGCCTGCACGTGCTGAGTTGGATTTCCTCATTCTACCTTGTGCCACTTTCAATAGTGCTCTGCTCCTCCAGGGCAGTTATTGCTGCAGCGGGACATTATTATGGTGGTTGCAGTTCATGCCATGGAAGTTTGCACCATAGGGTTACTTGATGTTGTTCTTTCTGTGACAGCCGCATGATATGCAAACATGTTGCCCTAACAAGCTTCGGTGCCTTCCCGCAGGCGTGCCAAGGAAGGGAGCATGCCGTTATCACAAGCCGACAAGCTTGCTGCATGGGAGGACTTGGAAGTGGCGGCCTTCAGTCGTGCCGTGGGGGCTGCCTGGCTGCTGCCGCTGCTGGACCTGTTTGTGCGAGTCCAGCTCAACATACTGGGCAGGCACCTCTACCTCGAGTCGGCAGTGGAGGGCAGGTGGGTGAGGGAGAGGTATTGGGGTGATGAAGGAAGGTAGATAGTTATCATGTGAAAAGCCTTTTCAAGCGTCAGGGGCAGCCCAAGTTTGAGGCCATCTGTAGGGTTGGTTTGGGCCCAAGTCGGCATACACTGGCTGTTGCTCATTCCACAAACTGTAGCAGATCAATATCCAGGCTGGTTACGCACAGCCATTTGCCAAATTCATCGGGCGACCTACCGGTGGCGTTAGGTTGTGTGTATGTCAACCCCCACCACACGCGCCACCCCACCGGATACCCACCCATCCACCTCACACCCTCCTATCCCCCGCTGCTTTACCTGCCCTTTGACCTGTGTGCAGCGGCGTGCAGCGGCCGCTGGATGTTCCCCGCTTGTCGGCACCCTCACAGGAACGCTTCCTCTCATACGCGGAGTTCCTGGCGCAGCAAGGCGCCACGCGGCTGCTGAGCGTGTTGCGTGACGCAGCGGCGGCGCAGCTGGCAGATGTGCCGCTGGCGGAGGCGCTCAGCGTGGCACAGCTGCAGCAGCTGATGAGCAGCATAGCAGCAGAGTTTGCCGAGCGTGTGCCAGCAGCCCTAGGGAGCCGTGGTTGGGCGCGCTTTCTGCTCCCTGACCCGGAGAGCCTCCGTGAGTCGCTGGCACCTCGCGCACCTGATGACCGTGCTGTGCTGGTGGGCGCAGATGCCATGCTGGTGGATGGGCACGTGGTGGAGCAGCTGGCAGCGGAGGCAGAAGCGGTTGCTGCCGCCGCCGATTTTGAGGAAGCGCTGCGGGTGAGCTGCTCCTTTGTGCTGCTGCCTTGTTGCGATTGCTACTGCGTCTCCCTACCTGCTTATCAGCCTGTCAAATGGTTGCTATATCAATGTGCTGGCACATGCTGGGTGTTTTTGCGCTTGTGACTTGCTGGCAGCCAGTTTGCAGTCCTTCATCCCCATGCCAATGCCATCTATCTTGTGCTCTGCAGGTGTGCGCTGGGGAGGTGCTGAAAGCAGCGTCCCGCCGGTTGGGCAGCAGCTTGGGACAGCAGGCACTGCCGCTTGCAAAGATGGTGCCTCTGGTGGCCACACTTGGTGGGGAGCTGCTGTCGCACGGGCTGCGGCCGTCACTGGGCAGGCTGGAGCCCGTTCGACGACTGTCAGCCCGCGTGTATGGCTGCTGCTTCTGTGCTGGAGTCAAAGCGGCGTATTGAGGGCCGCATTTTCCTGTTTTTGTGACATCAAGCTTGATATGTGTGTTTCCTTGCGCTCGTTCATGCTTGTTGTTCCTCCTGCCTGTCTCTTCATCATTGTTGCATGGCGGCAGCCACGACCCAAGCTGTGGCATTCCCTGCCTGCAAGAGATGGATGTTGCGGTTACACCCCTGCCGTGACGCGCACCCAAGCTGTCCAGGCAGTGCAGAGGCGGCGCAGGCGGCAGTGGGCAGCCGACAGCCCTCCTTTGCGTGCTCACGTACAATCTGAGCCGCATCCAGGCAAACCTTGACTGCCTCTGCACGCAGCACTCTGTCACGGAGGCGCCGCCGCCCATGTGCGGTGTGACGCCAAACCAGCAGCATGCACCTTTGCCGCTCCCGAATCAGCACTCTCGCAGCTCGCCGCCGCCGCAACTCCTGCCTGGCAAGGACACCTCTGCAACCAGTTCAAGCAGGCTTGCCTGCTTAGCTCACAAACCCAGCAATGCATGGCAAGCGCTCGGTAGCAGCTTGGAACATTGACCTCTTGTCCTCACTTGCCTTGCATACGCCTGGATGAGGGTGGCCGCCGCTGACCTCTGACCGCGCCGCTCTTGGAAAGCCACCAAGTCAGCCTGCCGCCAGGTTGCACGTGCAACGGAATGCCCAGGCTCTTCTGCGGCATGCTGCAGGACGGCGCTAGGCTGTCGCCAGCATGCTATCATGGCGCTGCTGCTGCTGCTGCTGTCATTCTGCTGCTGTGACTGTGGACCAGGCTGCTGCTGCTCCTGCTGCTGCACCCGCTCGTTGAATAGCTGGAGCGGCAGGTATGTGGCGGCAGCTATTGCAGGGGCATGCGCGCTATTTGCTTGGGCAACAGTCGGGATGGATATAGGCACCTTAAAGTGGACTGGCAGCCTCCCCAAAATCACAACCGGGCTGGCATCTATTGCGTCATTGTTGCATCGCTACAGGCTGCTTAACATTTGCACGTGGCGACAGTGCTGCTGGCCGACTGCCGCCCCGCCCTGCAGCGACACGAGGGGGGCGCTGATGTCGGCTGCCGCGCACGAGTCTTAATGGGGCTGTTTGCTGCGGCGATGTCCAACTTGGCTGCCCAGTCGCCGCCCAAAGCCAACGTGCTCCTAATGGGACGCAAAGCGGGACGTTCCCGCTGCATAACGGCAGCTGTCGAACGCTTGCGAACACTTCTGTAAATGTAAAAGTTGTAAGCGTCACAAAAACAGAAGCCACGCGAAAGTCAGCTCAACATGCGGTAAAGAAGCGGAGGAACGTGGCCAGCTTTTGTGTGCATCACAAGCGACACAGGCTGTCCAGTCAACTTTGGTGACCATGTAGCCAGATGCTCCATTGGGCGGCTACGAGCCATTCCAGCTGGCCATGCACCACGTCACCCGCCCCATGGCATGGAGCCCCATGGCATGCCACCTTTTCTCTAACCATAAATTCTATGGTACTGTGGAAAGCAAGAACACCTATCTAGCCAGTCAAACACATTGTCACTTTCACAAAAAAAAACTAGCTGCACTCAGCTACCCTAAGACCCCTCCTCAAAGCGGGAGTAACGATCCACATTGAATGTCGACATGCGGTGGTGCCCTTGCCCCCTGCTGTTCTCATCGTGCCTGACCAGCCAGCGGCTGGAAAGGAACCCAGCAGTGCCACTTTGCTGGGAGGATCCACCGTGCAGCTTCCCGCTGCTGTTTAATGCACCATCCTGCAGCGCAAGTGGCGGAACTACATTGATAGCCTGGTCCAAGCCCCATGCTCCATATAGATTGCTGGATTATTTGCAAACCCACCACTCTCCTTGCGTAATGCAGTTAACTCTGCCGACCCGATCTCACCAAGAAAGCGCGCTCATATCCTGTTCCCCAGCCACCTTCCATCTCAGGGCGCTGCTTGGACGGCGACGCCAGCGGCGGCACCGCCACATTTGCCTGCACCTCCAGCAGCACTGGCTGCAGTGGCAGCAGTGCGGATGAATTGCTGAACTGGCTGGCCCCCTGGCTACTTCCCAGAGAAGGCTGCCGCACCACATCGCCATCCATGTCGGGATAACGCGGCTGCATTGTCCTGCTGGCCTGCAATGGCTGGCCGCCCAACCTTGGCTGCACGTTAGGCACATCAGAAGCTGCACTTGCACCAGTGGGGTCCCGGGTGGCCTGCAGCATGGCCTTCACGCGCTGCAGCTGCACAGTCAGCTGTTCCATCTGGGACTGCAGCGCGTCGACCTCCTGCTTCTTGGCCTCCACCTCCCTCTTGCTAGCCTCCGCCTCCCGATTCAGCCGCTGAACCTCAGCGTTGCGCTTGGCCTCTTTTGTGTTGTACGCCGCCTGCAGCTTGGTGAGGCTGGCCATCACAGCGTCTCGCTCGCTCTGCAGCTGCGCTTGGGCAGCACGCGCCTCGGCCAGGGCTTGTTCGCTGCTAGCCACCGCCACACGCGCCTCCTCCTGCGCAAACGACTGCTCCGCCAGCGCCCTGTCCCGCTCGCACTGCATCCCCGCCACCTGCCGGCGCAACAGCTGTGTCTCCCGAGACATGAGGTCCTTCATGTCCTGCAAACACAAACAGGCAACCGTGCACGGCAGAGCAAGCCGGCAGGCAGGCGGTCTTAATTGTTGATGTGTTTTAGACATTGCTTAGCAAGAAACACGCACGCCTTGCAAACAGGGCAAAGCCAGAACAATGGTGACCAATATACTTTGATGCAACAGTTGCTGACGCCACTTCCAGACAATTGTTTTCAGTTCAAAGCACCAGAATTGTGGCCTCATATTGCGCCTTGAGGGCCTCCTTTTGGTCACGCAGCATGCGGATGACGTCAAGGGAGGGAGGCGGCTGTGATGGAGCAGGAGTAGCAGCCGAGGATTCGTTGATGGTGCCTGCAAGTGTCACATTGCCATGGTGAGCCGCTTTCTGGGCAGCTTCCGCTGCCTGCACAGCCACCGCCTGCATTAGCTGCTGCTGGTCGGCCAGCAGGGAGTCCCGCTCCGCCTGCAATGCAGACAGCTCAGCATCCCTCTGTGCCATGGCAGCGGCCAGGCGGTCCCTCTGCTGCTCAACATCCTCCAGCTGCTGCCGCATCTGTGCCTGCAGGTGTTGCCCCTCAGCGTGCAGCTGTGCTGCCTGCTCCTCGCTGGCGGTCAGCCTGCCCCTCGCCGCCTCCAGCTCTGCGGTTGCCGCCCCCAGCTCCTTCTCCCTCTTTGTGGCCTGCGCTTTGACAGTTGCCATCTGCTGTTCAAGCTCTGCATGGCATGCTGAGGTGAGCATGAGCGGGGTGAAGCCATTGCAGCTTACCACAAGGTCAACCCGGCAGAAGTGGTTGTCGGCTGTGAAATTACTAGCCACTGCCTGGCGCCACTGACGTGTGCTCCATGAAAGCTCAATGTACAAAGGGTAACTGCAATGGTGCAGCAAGCAGTCACCAAACCACACCCGCTCGCCTGCCAGGGAAGTGGTGGCCGCGTGCAGCTCATGCTCCCTGGCAGACCCCAGCCCCTGCAGATGGGCCACCTGGGTGCGCAGCACACCCAGCTCCGCATCCCGGGCCGCTCGCAACTCCTGAAGCGAACTCATCTGCTCTACAGCGTCAGTGGTGGCCTGGCACAGGCTCTGCACTACCAGGCATGCACAACTAGCACAGCAGGCGTGACTGGTGATGAGGCACATATGCTACGGAGCTTGATTCTGGCCACAGGTAAGAATGCTCCAAGAGCATCCAAGAGCTCTTGGATCAATGAAACTACATCAGTGGTTGAGCTGCTGTTATGGGCGGCACCTAGTTGGCGCTCACCTCCCTCAGAACCTGCTTCTCACGCTGCGCCTTGTCGGCTTCTGCCTTGAGGGCCACCACCTGCAGGGAAGAAGGCAGCAGGGCCTTGTAAGGGCCATTTCTCCCACACTACCTGCCTGTGTAGACTGCGCAACTGAAAAGCTCAGGTTGTGTGTGGCCATTTAATGCAATCTTTGCATGCATCCTACCTCATCTTGCAGGGCACGCAGCGTGGCCAGATGCTCCCTGATCAGGTCCTGCGTCCCTGCCTGCGAGTCCTTCAACGCCTGCTTAGCCGCCCCCACTTTCTCCTCTACAGCGGCGGCCTTCGCCTCCACCTCTGCCAGTCGCTCATTAGCAGCAGAAGCTGCAGCCTGGGCTGCCACCAGCCGTTGCTCAGCTGCTTCCAGCTGCTCCTGCTTGCTGATAGCAGCAGCCTGCGCCACCTGCAGTTGGCTGGCCAGCTCAGCATGATGTGCCTTGCTGGACTCCTGAGCTGCCTGCAGCTGAGCCAGAACATTTGCCAGCTGCGAGGCCTTTGCAGCTGCATCCTCCTGTGCTGCTTCCAGCTGGTCTCGCAGCTTGTCAATGCTGGCCGTGGAAGCCGCCAGCTCCTGCTGCACACTGTGCAGCTCAGCAGCCTTGATTTCCAGCTTGTCCATGCTGTCGGCAGCCTGCAGCTTGACTTCCATCAATGCAGTTTCAAACTCACCAATACACGTCCCTGCCTGCTGCAGCTCTGCGTCCTTGCACGCAGAATCAGCGGTAAGGCGTGCAACCTGCATGAGGAATAGCTGAGAAGCTGGTTAAGCAAGGTGCAGATGTGAGGAGAGCCTGTCATGCAACGCATTGTCCAGCGGTGGTAACAAGAAAAGCAACTATGCCCATGTGGTGCAAGCGTGAAGCATAGCACAGCAGCTGGCTGCCATGCACCTGCGCGTCAAGATCTCTAACATGGAGCTCTGAAGCATCCAGCTTTTCTCCACGCTCGTCCAGCTCCTTGCTCAGCAGCACCATGCGTGCAGAGATGGCCTCCAACTCTGCCGCCTTGTCTTCCACCTCCTCCCGATGGGCAGCCACCGTAGTCTGAAGGTCCTGGACCTGCGCATCCTGCATCAGGACAGGAGGGCGCATAACGCAGAGTTTCAGCTGGCTGACATGAGTTGCCATTATTAAGTTCAGGCGAGATGCATGGCATGCCTGCTGCCACTTTGCACGGCTGAAATGCGTGGCATGCCTGCTGCCACTTCCTCCGTTCGTTTTCAGTCTACCTTTGCCTCCAGCTCTTTCCCTTGGTGAGCCATGCGCTGTTGCGCTGCAACTGCCTCCAACTCACGCACAGCAAGCGCTGCAACTGCCGCTTCCAACTCGCTTGCCTTGCTGGCCAGCTGGTTCTCTGCAATTGACAGCTGCTGCTCCAGATCAAGGGCTGCCCTGTCATACTGCGCTGCCGTGTCCATTGCTGCTGCCAGCTCCTTAGATAGCTGTGCCATACGAGCATTAATCCCATCCGCACGCAAGCTGCCAGCTTTGACAGCAGCACTGCGCTCTTCTGCCAGCTTTCTGGCCTCTGCCAGCTCAACCTCCAGCTCAGCAACACGCTCTGCCTGGCATGCTGACTGCCTTTTCAAGGTGGACACCTGCTCCTCAAGCACCGACAGCGCCACCTCATGTGCCTGCAGCTGCTGCGTCCTCACAGCAAGCCCCTGTTGGGCATCAGCTAAGTGGTCCTGTGCACGCTGTGCCTGCTGCTCCAGCTGCCGCAGCTTGGCTGCAGAGTCAGCAGCATCCTGCTCTGCATCCACAAGACGGGCCTGCAGGCCAGCGACTGCGCTCTGCAGCAACACCTCTGCCTTGGTCCCTGCTGCCTTTTGGGCGCTGCGCTCCTGCTCCAGGTGCTCAATGCTGGCACGCAGCTCTGCAATGTCGCCGTCCTTGGCGGCGGCTGCCGCGCTGGCCACGTCAAGGCTGGTTTGCAAGCTGGCTATGGCGGCCTGGTGGTTGGCGTCCTGCGAAAAATGATTAAAGCGGCTTTCAAGGCAGAGGCACTGCCTCAGCTTGGAACTACAGCATCACCAGGCACTCCGGGCAGTGCATGTGTTCTGCAACAGCATGTTTGGTGCACCCACCTCCTCCTTGGCCACCGTGAGCTCCTCCCACGAATTCTCCAGCTGGAGTGTTAGGCTTTGCACATCAGCCTGGCGCGCAGCTACTACCTCCTGCAGGCTGGCCATCTGCTGCTCTGCCAGGTTGCAGCTGCTTTGCAGCTGCTCATCACAGTGTGCCAGTGCCGCCTCCAGGCCTTCACAGCATGAGCATCATGCTATGTTCAGGTGATATAAACACTGGAATGTGCAGGGGAGCAGTTCTATGACATTGCAGGACACCCTTGCTCAACAACTCCCTCGCCAGACACAAGATGTGCATCCACATTCGTTTTTCAAAGATAACAGATTTACCTGCTATGGCATCCTCTTTGCTTTCCAGCTGTGCATGGCTGTCAGCCAGATCACGCACCAGCTCCGTTACTCGCCGCGCCATGCTGTTGCTGGTGCTAGCCTTCGCGTCCAGCTCAGAGCGAGTTGTGCTCAGCTGCTCCTCCAGCAACGCCACCTGCTTCTGTAGGCCAGCGCACGCAGCATGCCCTTCCTCTGCCGCTGTTTTGCTGGATGCCAGCATCTGGCCCAGCTCTACCAGACGCTCTTGGCCAACTGCTGCCTCAGCCTCCAGCACTTGCAACCGACTCGATTTCACGTCCAAAATTTCTTGCAGCTGTGCTGCTTCAGATGCTGAGCCTTGTGCCTCCTGCAATTGCCGAGCAAGTTCCTTGGCCTGCAGCATTGACAAACCAAAAGCAGGAGCAGCTGGGGCATCAGCAGTTGGCGCTCCAACTAGTGGTGAAGTGTGCACTCATGTAGACTGTATGGTCAGTACGCCCTGCTGTGTCTATTGACTGCTGCCTTAAGCAACAACCCAACGGCACCTGCTGCCCCATTTTCTGCGCCAATCACCCATATTAGCTTGCCTGTGAGGTGAGCTCGTCCAGCAAGGCATCCCTTTGAACAACTGCAGCCTCCAGCACCTCCTCCCGCTGCACCCACTGAACTTGCTCAGCTTGAAGCTGTGCATAACACTCCCCAATCTGGGCCTGCAGAGAAGGAACATTAAGAGGGCAGCAAAAGCTTCTTACTTGAAAGCATAAGGGGTTGATTAATAAAGCGATTGGGCTGCAACCAGCACGCTGCTGCCCACTGAGACTGAGCCGACGGGCAGCCCATGTACCCGGCCAGCCACTCACTCGCAGCTGCTCCAACTCAGCGGCCGCGTCCTTGACCTGAACCCTCAGCTCGCGAACTAAAGCTTCCTTCTTTGCCAGCATAGCCTCGTTAGATGCACTGCGGGTACGCAGCGCCTCCACCTGCATTGACAGCGCATCTCGCTCGCTTTCTGCTGTTGCAAGGCGCTCCATCGCTGCGACCTCCAGCTGCTTCACCTCCTGCAGCTGCTCCTTGAGCCTGCTGATTTCCGCGTCATTCTGCACTGCCGCCTCTGCGGGGTGCTGAGCCTGGTCACGCCGCATTTGACTGACCGTGTTCTCCAGCACATCAAGCTGGCACCGCGCCTGGTCCAGTTCCCATACCAGCAGTGACTCACGGGAAGATTTTGCTACATACAAGGAAGCCACAGACGTGAGCTAAGATCGAGCGTTAGCGCGGGGGCGCCCTATGAATATGTATGAACATGGAAGATATACTGTAACCAACTCGTGAGACGATAGCTTTAAAAGAATGCACAGCCAGTACATGCAGCAGGCGAAGCCCCAACTGCTGGTTGTTTTCCGTCCTCAAGGGCCTGCCCAGGTCAGGCACCTAGCTGATGCCTACAGGAATGGAGGGTTCACCTTGTTGATCGCTCTCCAGGTTATTCACCAGCTGCCGATGCCGCTGCTCCAGCTGCTGCTTCTCCTGCATCACACGGGCGTGCTCCTTCTCCAGCTGCTCGCGGTGCCGCTGGTGATAGGCTGCCTCCGCCTTGTGGGCCAGGCTGCCCTGCACACAGGAACAAGGGGTTGGTCAGTGATGTTCAAAAGTTGTAGGTATCGTGGGGTCAGGAGAACAGGGCAGTTTGAGTTGCGACAGTGGTCTGTTGTACAACATGTCTCATCGTGGCAGCGCACCTCGCGTGCCTTCTGGAGCAGCAACATCAGCTCCCCTGCCTTGCCAGCCACAGCGGCAGCCTCCTCAGCCTGGGGCACAGCTTTACTGTTGCGTTCCTCAAGCTGATTCTCCAGCAGTGAGGCACGCTCAACAGCGGCCTCCTTGCTGCTCCGCATCGCCTCCAGCTCCTGCTTCACCGCTGCAACCGCCTCCCGCATGCCCGCCAGTTGCGCCAGGGTGCCGCTGCTGGCATTGCGCCGGTTATCAACCTCTAGGCTGCATCACATAGCACCTCTTATTGCAAGCAGTGAGCAGCTGCAGTAACCTGAAGACACTTGTTGAAACCCCCAAGCGATACTGCACTCAAGTGCAGCATCCAGTGCACGCAGCCCCACCTCAGCTCGCCATTGCGCCTAGCCAGCGCCTGCAGCTGCGCTTCAGTATCTGCCAGGGTGCCTGCAAGTCGCTGCGTTTCCTCCTGCAGCACTACCCTCTCGACACGCAGGGCAGCCAGCTGGTCACGGCTGTTGGAAGCTGTGGAGGCTGCGTTGGCAGCACGCACCTCCTGGTCCTTAACCTGCAAACCACACAAGGCTGCGTATAGCTCAGGCTAGCTTCTTGAAGAACAGACAGATCAGCGCAAACTTTCCAGGCTGCCAGTCCATTGCATGGCCCGCTGTGTTATGCAGGGATGTGCGCAAAGGCTCGTGTTAATGGCCTCGATGGCAGTGGTCGCTGTACCCAGAAGTGCTTGCCTTGGTCTCTAGCCTAACCCGCTCAGCCATGAGCTCATCATTGCGATTCATGAGGCGCTTCATCTGCATCTGGACGGTGGCGTAGGTGGCCTCCAGGGAAGCCACAGTCGCAGCCATCTCCTGGGAACTACGGGGCGACAGAGCAGGGTAGGCACTGCATGAGGAACAACTTGCAAGAGGCACACCATAGAAAATAATCACCCTGCCATGTGAGCGAGTAAAAAGCCGTGCACATCACATGCGCGCCCCTCAGCCTGCTGGCCAGCCGCAAATCCCCACCGTGCTGGCCTCCCTACCTGCGCAGCTTGTTTTCCTTGGCCTGCTGGCTGGCCTTGAACGCCTCGACCTGCGCCCTCGAAACCTCCAGCTGCCCCTCCGTCTTGGACAGCTGCTGCTTAGCCTCGGACAATGCAGCCGCCACCGCTTCCTGGTCAGCGGCACGCTGCTGCACCGCTGCAGCCAGGAGTCCCAGTTCGCCACGCTGCTGCGCTAGCTCCAACTGTGCATCGCTGTGGGCCAACTGGAGGCGCTGCATCTCTAAATGCAGTTCCTGCACCCGCTGCGAACTCTCCGCCTCCTCAAGGATCTGCAGCTGCGCATACGCAGCCTTGGAGGCAGCCTCAAAGTCATCTCGCTCTCTGCACAAAAGTAAGCAAGGGCAAGTACTGGCAGAGCAGGGTGAGGCAGCTTGGTGATAAACTAATTGTGAACGGGTAGCATGGCGTGTGCTAGCACAAAAGGATTGCTGCCATGAGGCAGACGTGCTCTACTTTTAGCTGCGATCTTGCCACGTCTGTTACCCTGCAAGCAGCCCAAGTTACCTGGGTTGCACCGCTCAAGTGAACTGTAAATAACCATTCCCAACACATGACATGTTATGTTTGCAAGAATGAAGATGATATAACTGACTCCTCATGCTGTTAAGCCCTGTGCATACATGCAGGCAAAGTACTTACTGCCGCAAACGTTGAAGTTGTGTTTGCATCCACTTGTTACTGCTCTCCAGCTGGTCATTGACAAGCAGAGCCTGCTTGAGCTCCGGATCAGCTCCATTGACATTGTTGCTGGATCGCGCCAGGCCCCTCAGCATGACCACCTCAGCGCGAAGGCGCTGCAGCTCAGCCGCCATCTCCACTGCGCTTTGGCACACGTCCTCGTTCACAACCGCCCGATTTTGGATCTGCAGGAGTGCAAAGGAAGCTCAGTGTATTCGAAGGGTGTCACCCCTGACACTGCACATGGCACCTGCTGTACCAGCCCGCAACCCACTGGGCTGGTTACCCTGTGCTTGTGCAGGCTGAAGAATGACAAGGGCTCTGGCTAACCTGTTTCGCACGGTGGGCAAATTTGAGCGTGCTCTGAGTCTCCGAGAAGCAGGAGGGTGTGGGTGTTACCGTGGGGATGATCACTGCAAGCGTGGTTCACGAGCGCTTCTTGGTGCGCAACACTACAACTTGATCTGGGACCCATACACATAGAACCACGGCTTTGCAAGATCATGGCCAGCAGCACTTCAGCACATGCAACTGCCCATCATGGCTGCACCTGTACGACTGTTGCCACCCAGGGACTCTCTGAGCAGCAGCGTGAGCTTGGACTCGCGGTATGGGATGTGAGCTGAGCCCTCTGTCAGCTTGTTGATAACCTGCACCCACACAGCATGGCAAAAGGTAAATCTGGGATGTGCAATGCATCAACGCTGTGCTGCTAGCCCATCTGACATGCCATCAGCATGCAATGCCCATTGGCCCACCTGGCCCAGAGTGAAAAGGCTCCTGTTAATTGCCTGCGCCTCCTTGAGCCTGTCGCCCTCCGTATCTGCCACCTTCTGCCGCTCACTACCAGCCAAATCCACCAGGCTCAGCCGGCTGCGGCGGCGCACCACTCCTGCCCCCTCCTCTACGATGCGCACCTCCAGGGTGCAGGTCATCACCTGCAAGGAAGGGAGGGAAGAGAGGTTTGGCAGACGACTACAGAAAGCACAGTCTTCAACCAGTCCCACCTAGGATCCCTTGAACCTGGCGGACCACTACTCCAGAAATCACACTCAGACTCCAATGTTGATTCATGGCACACGAAATCCTGCTCACCATGTGGCTGCGGCTACTTGTGTCATTCACCCTGGTGGCAGCAGTGTGGCGGGAGGCGGCACCCCGGGACAGCAGGTTCAGCACATCGCCAGCTGCAGCAAAGCAGCCCCAAGGGCATATACACGTGTTGAAGCCGGACCCTTTCTCGCACTAGCGACAAACTTGAGCACAGGATTTGCTGGGGTGCACTCGCACCAATAAACTCACCGCAGGCCACAGGGTGCCAGCTCAGCCCTTCCAGGAACACCCCCTCCTGCTTATCCTCCCGCAGTGTCACCCGCTCAGACGTTGCCATCAGGTCGGTGATCTGCAGGCAGGCAGGCCAGCATGAACACAACAGGCCGACACGCCCCCTTTCTATGGGGGGTGCCCCAATGCTCCTTGCACCGGAGTCATATCGTAAACAACTGTCCAGCTTCGCTTCAGGCTCGAAATGCATGCCATAGCACTGCATGGCCCGCCACTGCTTGCCTGCTCTTTGTACACCTCCAGCAGTGAGCATGTCGTGGTGTACGTGACGACACGACCTGCCTGACGCGCCTCCTCCAGCTCAGCGATCCGCGCGAAAAGGTGGGAGAAGATGCGGGGAATCAGGCCAGCCCCCTCTGACAGCTCCCGCTGTGTCCCAGATGGCAAGTCCCCCAGCATGGTGTAGGTCTGCGTGGTACTTTGGCAGGGCATGGCAGGCCTGATTAGGAGAGAAGGCCACAGGGAGGGCAGCGGGAGGGCAGACGCGACGATTGCATGCATGTAGGGATTGGCCAGCGGTAGCACCCACTATGCTGCTTGCTGCTTCACAAGCACAAAACCATTGAAGTGAAGCACAGCCACCCACCTTGCCACTGCCCGTCTGACCATAAGCGAGGATGCAGGAGTTGTACCCAGCCATTGCGTTCTCCACTATTGGCCTGCCCACCACCTGGGGCAAAGCAGGGCATAGCAGGGCGGATAGTATGGTCACCCCATGCAGCAGGACAGGCGGCACAGGGCGGGACACGCATCATGGCGCTCACTTTGAACATGTGCGCCTGCCCCTGGGTTGGGCCTGCAACGTGATCCAGGGTGTAGTAGGTGCGCTCTGGAGATGTCAGCGCTGTCAGTGTGTCTACACCAGTGTGTTGCAGGCATGGTGCCTCTGTCGCTTCTTTCCCGTGGGGTGGCCGGATGCGCAGCACAACCTTGACACTGTTCAGCGGAGAAGGGTGTGCAGCGGCAGGGCTGTTCACATCAATGGCCCCTCCTTCTGCCTCGCCGTTGAACAGGCTCTTGCGTTGGGTGAAGAGCTGTGGAGTGGCGGCCGACCCGGGACTCCACAGCGGCTACGGGAGGTGGTGGGTGAAGGACTTCACTTGACAGGTGCACCAAGGAGCACGCTCCAGCAAGAAGCTCAGGACAGGCAGACAAAGGGCCACTTGTTTGTGCAAGCAAAGCCGTCTGCAAGGCATGTTTGGCCTGTAGTCTCCTGCGCTATGAACGCAACTCATACCGTGAGAGGTGCTGCTGTGGGTGCTAGGCGAGTCTGCACGCTCAGAGGCAAGGCGGCGTGCGGGCAGCTGGTGGCTGGAGTCTGCTGGGGCGGTGACCCGGTTGCCCCTTTAGCCTTGCCGGTCTTCATGTCCAGCTGTGTCAGTCCCGCTTCTGTGCACGACCGTCTGCTACGCGAGGGCAGTGACCGGGGGCATTGCGACAGCGGCCTCCAAATGGCGCACGGCTTTGAAGTAGAGTACCGAAGCCGCGACGAAAAAAGCCGACAGCTTTCGCGAGCTGCTCGCGGGCGTTCGCGTTCAGGCGCAGGCAGTACAAATTGTCGCAGCGCCTATTGATACCAGGGAAACCCAGCCGTGTGCACAAAATGTTGTGAGTAGGCTAGCATTTAGCCAAGCAACGCACAGGAGCCCCACACCGCCCTGCTGGCAAAGCTCACTCTCGCTTTATTTGGGTGGCTACCACACAACACAGGGCATTGACCAACCACACAAATGTTAGCTACAAGGGCGCACGCCCGTATCAACATCGCTGGGCACCGGCCCACTGGGCAGCAGCGGCGGCAGCGGCGGCAACAGCAGCACCTGGTTGCTGCACTACAGAGGCCGGCACAGCCCTGGTTATCCGTCGCTCCGGGTCGCCTCCGTCTTGCCGTTCAACGACGGCAGGTGTATGCAAAACGTGGGCAAACATCCACCCAGACGACAGCAGCGGCAGCTACCTGGGAGCCGCGTCCTGGGCCAGCCTCCCAGCATGCAGCGTTGCGGCTGGCACTAGAGATATTGCGCCCAGACTGGCCGCTGCTGCTGGCAACCTCTGTGGCACTTGGTGGCACCATCTTCTTCACCCTGGCCTTCCCAATGGTCATTGGCGAGGTTTTTGACGTCGTGAGGGCGCACGGCGGGCTGGCAGGGGAGGGGGCAGCCGCCGCCATCAACCCCTTTGGCGGGTTGGCCTCGGGCACAGCAGCCGCCGCCCCCACATCCTTCACGGCCGTCATCATCAAGCTAAGCACCTGCCTTGTGTTGTCAGCCACAGGCAATGCGCTGGTGGCCTGGTGCAGTGCGCTGGTTGGGGAGCGCTTTGGCCATCGCCTTCGCAGGCGGCTGATGGGCACCATTATGACACGACCCCAACCCTTCTTCGACGCCACCACTAACGGAGATCTCGTCTCTCGCCTCACCCTGGATGTCACCGTGCTGCAAAACACACTGGCAGGTGTGTCGTAAGGGGACCCCTGCACTTGCAGCACTGCCGCGCCACCCCTGGAAACAACAGGGCAGCTCCTGGCTGTGACGCTGCGCTGCACCCGCCCGCTTCTGCCTTGCCCTTGCCGCCTTTTGCAACGCTGTATAACCCCTGCCACCATGCAGACTTCATTGGCCAGCGTGGCTTCCGCTCCCTGTTTGAAGTGGCGGGTGCGCTGTTGATGGTGGCCCTGCAGCAGCCCCTCCTGGCCCTGGTCACCTTCTTCGTCACTCCCCTCCTCTCCCGCCTGCTGCGAGCTGTGGTGGTGCGCAGCTCGGCCATCATCTACCAGCGACAGAAGGTGGGCTTTGTGACAGAGCCCAGGATGTAGGGAGGTTCAATGCATGGCAACGACCAGAGTGCCGTTTGTCAGGAATGGTACCAAGTAGGATGGAGCTCATATGGTGCTGACCCAGTCCGGGCCCTTTTCTTGCCGTGCATGCCTGGTTGTCCGTCCCTGCTGCTGCTCTTGCCATTGCATAACCCACGCTGACCCCTGGTTGCGCAGGTGGCAGCCTCGGCGTTGGAGTTTGCAGCGGAGCGCTTGTCCCAGGTGCAGACGGTGCAGGTGTTTGCTCAGGAGCAGCGTGAGGCGGCGGCCTTCAGCGGGCTGTCCCAGAGTGGCTATGAACTGGCGCAGCAATACGCTTTCTTTCAGGTAAACGGCAGGGCTGTCCTGTTTGCCTTCCCATCCACCCTCGCATTGCTGCCACAGTTTTTTAGGTTACCTGCCTGCATGTGCTGCCCAGCATGTATTGCTAGCCAACATTGTCTCAGAGCTGATAGCAGCAGCCTGCCATCGCACATGCCCCATGTGGTTTGGCTTCATCTGTGTGCCGCAGGGCGTTGTGGAGGGCGCAGGACGGCTGGCAGTGAATGTAGGCACTGTGGCGCTGCTGGGCCTCGGCGGCATGCTGGTCATACAGAACAAGATCAGCGTGGGCACCCTGCTGGCAGGTAAGCTGCTGTTGAGGGGCGGGGTGATGGTCAGAGCAACAGCAATTCAGCAAGAGTTCAGGGCAAATCGGTTGCAAGCACAAAGCATTCCCTTGGCCTGATGAGGCTCTTTGCGGGACCAGTTGCTGAGTCAACCACAGCTGTCAACATGACATGCCCTTCTTCTGCTTGCACACCCCGCTCTGGTGCAGCCAACGTGTACAACCTCTTCATCAGCGTGGGTTTGAGTGCCGTGGCTGCCAGCCTTGGTGAACTTGGCAAGGCGGTCGGAGCGCTGGAGCGTGTGGCAGAGCTTGTGGTCCCCCAGGCCCAGGAAGCAAAACTTGCAACACCTGCCAGATACGATGAAAGCAGCAGCAAAACAGCGGGCGCTAGCAGCAGCGGAGCGAGCAGCAGCAGTCATGCCGGCAGTAGAGTGGAGTTTCGCGATGTGTGGTTCCGCTACCCAGGCAGTCAGGATTGGGCTGTGCAGAGCCTGAACCTCACGCTACAACCGGGGCACACGGTGGCTCTAGTGGGCCCCAGCGGCGGTGGTAAGTCCACCATCGCAGCCCTGCTACTGGGGCTTTACGAGCCACAGCGCGGCACAATCCTAGTCAACGGGCAGCCGCTGGCTCACTTGACGGCAGTTGGCGGCGGCCCGGCTGTATCGGGTATGGCGGCTGTGCTGCAGCAGCCTATGCTGATGTCTGGATCTGTGAGAGAACAGATCAGGTGCGCTGGGGCCCACTGAGGTAGAGGGGGATGGAGGCAGAGCAAAACACCACAGCGTCTTGCATGGCACAGCTTCGACCTGCTATGATATTGTCAGCGCCTTTTGGAGCACAGTCAAGCAACCCTGCGTGCGCTTCCCTGAGCTGATGCATTGCACTGCACCGCATCATCCCTTGTACCCCCCACCCCTCCCCCACCCCCCCCACCCCGCTTCTTGCTGTGCGCACAGCTTCGGCAAGCCAGGGGCCAGCATGAGTGAGGTGGTGGAGGCGGCCAGAGCAGCGTTTGCCCACGAGTTTGTGCAGCAGCTGCCTGATGGGTTCGACACGGAAGTGGGAGAGCGTGGTCACGCGCTGTCAGGAGGCCAAAAGCAGGTTGGCCGCTGATTGGTTGTTTGCGCCCTGCACACATGCATGCGTAGTGGATTCGTGCAGATGATCAAAGGCCACAAAGATGCCTGGCTGGATTGCTACTTGTAGTTGATCAGTGTGTGCGTCCCCTTCACTGCAGCGGTTGGCCATTGCCCGGGCGCTGCTTCTCCATCCCAAGGTTTGTGGCTGCAGCAGGCCTAAAGCCTGCTTGCATGCTGCTTGCCTGTGTTCCCTGGCCTGCCATCCCGCACCCATTCCTCCACTGCGTTTCCAGGCACGACCACCACGTCCTACCCATCATTCACTGCCTCTTGCTGCCGCAGGTCCTGGTTCTGGATGAGGTGACCAGCGCTCTGGATGTGGCCAGCGAACGCTACATCAGCCGGATGTTGCGCTCACTGCAAGCAACCAAGCTCATTATCGCGCACAGGTGCAGGGGTAATCTTAAGCAAGGGGAAATCGTGCACGGTGTAGCATGAGGGAACCATGACGGCAGGCGGGGCGTGCAATTTGTGTCGATATTTGTTCTACCTGCTGCTTACGCTGCTTAATTGTCTAGATCACCAGTCCTGAATGGGGACTTGGTTCTGTGTGCTGTATGCAGGCTTAGCACGGTGCGCAGCGCGGATTTGATTGCAGTGGTTTCTGGTGGCAGCGTGGTTGAGCAGGGCAGCCACGAGGAGCTGATGCAGCTGGCAGGTGGCACCTACAGGCGCCTGGTTCATACAGCAGAGCTTGGTGCGTACTGGGTGCACCCCAGTGCAGCGGGCAGCGGCAGTGACGAGGGAGAGGGAGAGGGCAGCGCAGAGCAGGAGAAGGTGACAGACGTGGTGCCAGTTTGATGGTGATGAGCGCGGTCCTTAGTTACGTCAAAGTGCAGCAAGGGACCTTACATCCTGACTGATAAATCTGATCCACGAGTTGCGTTGCACTAGTTTTGCAGGTATTTTTGTACAATTTTCCTCATGCTCATTTCATAACGTTCATTGATCGATTACCCAACCCAAACGCATGGATTTAATTGAGTGTGTATGCGCAAATTCCACTCCTGCAAGTGTGCCCTCACACAGTATGCTTCAACTCCCTTTCTGCCGGGTCCCACAAATTCTTGCCCCAAGCCTGTCCCAACTTGGTGTAAACTTTCTTGCATCAATCAGCAAGTGGCCAAGTTGTTCTGAACGTGTCTAACAAATCAAGCACCGAAGCATATAACATACAGCCCAAGCGCCCCACAACTGAGGAGGAGAGGAACAGGCAGGAGCTCAGATGGCCTTGTCAAAACCATCTGGCATCACCATGGGCCCCGCCACCTCCCGCATCTTCTCATCCCCATACAACATCTTCACCAGTGCCAGAGCAAACTCAAATGCGGTGCCCGGCCCTCTGCACAACGACACATGAATTGAGCAAGGCGCATCATAGAAGAATATGTGGATGCAGCCAGCACGAGCCATGTGTGCTGCTTACACCTGTCTGCACAGTCCTCCGTGTGACAAGCAGCAACAGCCTGGCTGCGCCACTTCACTGGCCAATGCCTTTCTGCACCAATGCCATTGCTGGCGCACAAGGCCCTCAACCACCACCACCACCACCACCAGGCTCTTGCTCACCTGCTGGTCACCAGCTTGCCGTCCACCACCACCCGCTGCTCCACTGCCTCCCGGTTGGACAACTTGACGGCAAAGGCGGGGTGAGCCGTAGCCTGCTTGCCCGCTAATATGCCTGCAAGATGAGGCAATGAAGTGACTAGCACACCGCGAGGTCACCATTCACCTGACATGCATACGAAGTCATAATGCACACTTAGATTGCGAATCCGCCCTGCTATCCAACACGTGTTGGCAGCAGGAGCAATGGGCCTGCGTTCGCAGGAGCCGGATCAGCGTGCAAGCTCACCCTGAGGCTCCAGGGCAACAGCCGGGGTGGCGCAAATAGCAGCATGTAGCTTGTCTGATTCCTTCTGCTTTGCAAACAGCTCAGTCAGCACGGCGCAGTCGCGCAGACGTTCCGCACCAGGCATGCCGCCCTGCCCCAAAAGATCAGACGAGGCGGGGGGGGGGGGGGGG
>JAAMXP010002067.1:0-27907 GCA_019693395.1 Ettlia oleoabundans | reverse complement strand
GGGCGGGGGGGGGGGGCACGCGCGCGCGGGAAATCCGTCAATACTTTGGTTGGGAAGGGGGCCAAGAAGTAACGCTGCAGAAGTAATCGCATGAACGCATAGGGCCTGAGAGGCATCACAACTAGCAGCGCTCTGCAATCAGGCTGCACAGGAGGACGAGATGATGGGGCATGGCCCTCTGGCAGCGCACTGAGCTGCGCCCTGCCGGCAAAGCGGCAAACCAGCACACACAGCCGGCACGGCGGCTGCCAGACGGGCAGGACTGCGGCGGGCGGCAAAGGAAGCTGGGGTTAACTTGCAACTGCTGCCTGCTGGACCCGCCATCACGAAGTATGGGGTCACCAACACGAGTGAATGACTTGCATGATTTGTGTGATGTGTGGCACCATGGAAAGTTGGCAAGTACATGAGCTCACACAGAACCAGCACTGCCAGCAGCACATGGGCATGTCGGTGTAGCGACGGCATTAAAAGCACAACTGCCACTGCTCAGCGGCCAAAGCAGACCGTCGTCAGTTTCCACACAGCTGGACCCTTAAGGATGCATATGTGCTGCCAGGGCAATCTGAGTAAAAGGTGCTGCTGCTAACCAACAGCTGGCGGCAGACTAAGCGATGCAAAAAGCCGAAGCCAAGCCACAGCAGCCACGGCTGCAACACAACAGCAAGAGCAGCGTGGTTGACGTGCATCGGCTGCCAACTTTAGTGCCGCACGAGCGCCCACTGGCGGTGCGCACATGCTCAGGCAACCCCTGCGTCAATGGCTTCTGGCAATGGAGGGATGCAGGGCTGATACATGAGTTCTTGACGCAAGCAGGGAGTTGGGTGTAGCGGCAGGGAGACAAGGAGATTAAGCAACTCTGTCCGAGCATGTGCATGTGCAACTGGCCACTGCCCTGTTTGCTTTAGAAATGATGACGTATGTTGCACTACTGACTGCCGGATGGTACCCGTCAGCACATGTTAGAGAAGCAACATACGCAAGGGGCAGAGAACATTGTAGCATGCAGAAGATAAATAAACATTATAGCAGGCAGGTTGCGAAGAAAACACACATTGTAGCAGGCAGTACAGGGAAACATCAAATCAAGCAGGGGCAGCAGGCAAAATAAAAGTCAAGAGACAGCTAGCACTGGAACAAACAGGGGAATAAAATGGTAACAGGCAGGAGGCAGAAAACTGAGCATGGTGGGAAAATGAACGGAGTCACACAGCCTTGCATTACACAATTGTCACGAATGTGCTCCTGCAGCTAGAACAACAAGCAGGAGCAGAAAAGAGCGGCAAAACTGGCAGCAAACCGGCCACCCACTCGACCACCAACCTGCGAATCACCGGTTGCCCTTCTTGCCATTGCTGCCCTTGTTGGGGCGCGAGTGGCCCTTGCAGCCATAGCGACCGCATTGCGAGCAAGGCTTATGCGGCGTGTGTGCCTCTTGCGCTGCCTGCTGCTCGCGCGGTGGCTCTGGCTGCGGCGCAGGCTCGGGCTGCTGCGGCGGCGCTGGCAAACAGCAGGCTAGGGGAAGGGTGTCCCTTGGCTGCTGGCAGGTCAAGGGAGGGGTGTCCCTTGGCTGCCGGCTATACCCGCAGGCACGGTTATGTCGGCCGGTACGGCTCCCCTGCCCAGCAGTGCCT
Organism: Ettlia oleoabundans; assembly: GCA_019693395.1. Classification (NCBI taxonomy): domain Eukaryota; kingdom Viridiplantae; phylum Chlorophyta; class Chlorophyceae; order Chlamydomonadales; genus Ettlia; species Ettlia oleoabundans. Next base: position 26,273 of record JAAMXP010002067.1, on the reverse strand, counting down.
GGCTGCACTGAGTGCAGCCAACCTTGCCATGTGCATCGCAGATCGGCGGCAGCCTGGACCACAAGGAGGCGGGGAAATGGGCGGGGTGTTGGGTGTTTGGGAGTGCACGATTCTTCCAGCGTGCGGTTTCACAGCATCCCCACTGCCCCAAGCGAAAACCCCAAGCTACTATTTGGCAGATCGGTGGCAGGCCGCAGCGACCCACCCTTGTATGTTGCGAAACGCTTGAGCCAGTCCCACCACGCCGCCGCTGGCCCGGTCTATGCCGCCGCTGGCCCGGTCGATAGGCTCGTAATACAGTGAAGCTGTACGCTCGCCTGCCGAGGAGACGACTCTGCTAGCCAAAACCAACCCGACCGCGATGGGCAGGCCGGGGTTGTTCAGGACGGCCTGGCCGACGGCCTTGAGGACGGCCTTCCACAAGGGTTCTTCGCCTCCTCGCTCGGACATAGTTGCTAGGGCAACAGACGAGAAGCAAGCCTGTGCTCGATGTGCTCGATGTGCGCGGGAGGGACAAGATGAAGGAATGAACACTCGGGCGACTTGAGACTGAGGGGAAGATGCAGCTAGAGTGTCTGCCGTCCAGCTTTCCAGCCACTGCCGCTCCCTCCCCGCCCATACCGCAAGCTCAAGGTGCATTGTGGCATGGTCGGATTACTGTGCGCCATGTGCTCGCTGCACACTTCCAGCTGGAGGACGTCTGGCAGCAGACAGCTGCTGACCAGGAAGTAGTCAACAAATGCCTGCCATCCCGTTGTTGCCAAAGCGGGTGGCAGCACTGCTGGTGGGCCCAAGCACCCGCCCATTGCACAGCCTAATGAGATGATTCAGTTGACTGCCAGCTTGTTGGGCACTGGCACTGCAGGGAATGCCTTGCAGCGGGGGTTGCATCCAACAAAGCGGTGTGCCGCGGCATGCCATCAACCACGCATGCCGCTTGGCGCTTGATGATTGCCGTTGGCTGGCCATGTTGCATTCCTCCTTCACACTCTGTTCAAGTGTACCTAACGTGCCTTTCTTCCCGTAATATACTTTATTACATGCCTGGGCCAAGCTGCAATCAGGCCAAACTTTTGATCGCGCCATGGCCCACCCTAACCTTACGCCCCTCTCTGTTCTGCGGCAATATTGGGGCTATCCCGGTTTCAGACGCTGTCAGCAGGTACCGCGGGTGTTCCGCGGTTGGCAAAGGTCTTTAAACTGAGCAAGCCGTCCCCTGGGCGTTTGCGTCGCACTTGCCGTGTCGCTCAAGGCACACCGCTGTGCCCCTGTGTAGGATGTGGTGGAGGCGGTGTTGCGGGGGACGGACAACCTGGTCGTCATGGTGCGCGCTGGCAGTGCCGCCGTCATCGCTGCCACCCAGTTGTTAAAGCGGCTCAACCACTCCTGCTGCCTGCTGCTGCCTGCTCGTTGCGACCGCCTGCTGCTCATAGACAGCTTATGGACAAGTGTCGCTGCTCTTCCTGAACACACAGGCCACTGGAGGAGGCAAGAGCCTATGCTACCAGGTGCCACCATTGGTGCTAGGCAAGCCGGCTGTCGTCATCTCGCCGCTCATCAGCTTGATGGAAGACCAGGTGGGGTCCCGAGGGCGCGAATTGTTTGGGGTGTAGAGTCAACCACCTATTGCTGTCATCATCTGCTGAGATGTAGCTTGGGTAGCATGCCCAGCTGTGATATGGTACTAGCCGGCAGCTTGTTACAAAACGCAAATGTTCATTTCCGGGCAACTTGCGTTTGTCGGGTATGGCAGGCTTTAAACTTGCTCCTGCGGCTGTTCGCACAGGTGATGGCGCTTCACGCAAAGGGCATATCCGCCTGCTTCTTAGGCAGTGCCCAGCTAAGCGCGCAAGTGCGCGACGATGCTTGGAGAGGTGAAGCTGCAGCAAGCGGCGGCAGTGTTTGCTTCAGCCGGGTAGTAGCTGCGGTTTGCACTTGCGATTGTTTGTGTTCCTTGTGGATATTTATGTCTGATTCCATTACATACGGCAACCATGTCGTGCACACTGGTGAGCCTGCAGGGCAGTACCAGTTTGTGTACATCACACCTGAGCTGGCAGCCAACGCCATCGAGCGCTTGCGCTCGCTCAAGCACACAATGGTGCGTGATGTTGACCTTTCAGCCGTTGGTTGCATCGCTCATCAGCAGCAGCACTGCTGTTGGGCACATTCCGCGGCTTCAACGACCTGTCATAATCCAAGTCACCTCACCTGGAGGCATTCCCATTGAAAGGTTGTAATTGCACAACAGTCCTCTGCAGGGACTGTCACTGGTGGCGGTGGATGAAGCACACTGCATCTCTGAGTGGGGGTTCGACTTCCGCACTGAGGTGCACAGCTCATGCCCTTCTTTGCTACCCACACGGTTTGCTCCTCAGTTTTGCTTAGTGCAGCTGCCATGCAAAAAAAACAAAAAAAATGCTTGTCCCAGGCTTCTGTTTGCGCCTGGCGTGCGCGCCTATGTTGCAGTACCGCCACTTGTACAGGCTGCGTGAAGCGTTGCCGGATGTTCCCTTCATGGCCCTCACGGCAACTGCCACCCCCAAGGTGATGCGTGCTGGCGGTTACGCTTGTCATTGACATGGTTTTTTTTGCAGTTGGGTGCTGACAAACCGGCAGCCCACCATTTTGTTGCAGAATGATAGTGTTGTCCATGGCACGTGGGTATATGCAGGTGCGGGATGACATAGCGATCAACCTGCGGCTCAAGCCGGATGCTCGCAAGTAAGCCTGGTGCTCTTCAACTTTCTAGTCAAATGCAAGAAGGTTATGCGTTATAGGCAGTTAGAGCAGGACAATCTTGACTGGCATCATCCGTGGAATCCAGTGCCAGTATGATTCCACCCGCTAGCTCTCGCCCTGCTGGCAGGTGGATCATGTCCTTTGAACGCCCAAACCTCCACTTTGCTGTCCGCCGGAAGCAGCAACTGGACAAAAATTTCAAGGAGCTTCTTGATGCAGGTGCGGTTGCTCATAGGCAAAATCTCAAGAGCCCTTTTTCCAGGTTGCTTGCAGTGTCACCTCTGGACCGCGGCCTCTGCTGTGGCCGGGCAGTGCGTTGCCAAGCACATAGACACCTCATTCAACCAAAACGCCTGCTGTCGGTGCCTGTCTACCTTCCTGCAGCATCGCGCAATGAGGCAGAGCCCACCATTGTGTACACGCTGACCAAGAGGGAGGCGCAGGAGATTGCCGCTGAGCTGGGGGTGTGTTAATGGTGATGATAATGATGCTGACATGGATGATGTGCTGCGCTTTAGCTCAGCAAGCTCTTTGCACTTTAAGTGACGTTTTGGCCATCAGGGTCAGCGCATTGCTGCCCTGCCCTTGCCAACCTTCCCCCCTACGACCCCACCCCCACTGCAGTCCAAAATTGGGCTGCAGGGCCGTGTCGCTGCCTACCACAGTGACCTGTCGATCCACCAACGTCGGGATGTGCACGCTGCCTTTATGCACGACAGGCTCACGGTGCGACCCGCTGGGCCGTTCCTGAAGCATGTATGCAGATAGGCTGCATTGCTCAAGTCTCTAGCTCCTGACATGTTCTGTGCACTATTCATCGTCGGCCGGCGTTCAGGTGGTTGTGGCGACCGTGGCTTTTGGCATGGGCATCGACAAGGGAAATGTCAGGTTGGCGGGAGGGCGTGGCTCATTGTGTGCCTGCTTTGCTGGCATTTCAGCAGCCAGGCGGAATGCTTGCAAAGCTGGGCAGCAACGCCTGCTCTGCCCTCGAGTGTGTATTGCATAGATCTTAGCAAGCAAAGCAGCTGTGCTGGTGCTTGCAGGCATGTGTACCACTTTGGTGCCCCCGCATCGTTGGAGGCTTACTATCAGCAGGTGATGCGCTCATTGCCCTGCCTGCCATATAACCCGGCATGCTGGCTGGATGTGCATCTGGCAACAGTGGAGTTGCTTACGTTGCTGGCGTACCAGGGCTGCACCCCACTGCCCCTGGCACCCTTGGGCATCCTGCAGGCGGGGCGTGGAGGTCGCGATGGCGTGCATTCTGCTTGCATCCTGCTCTGGAGTGCAGCGGATGCCTCCAAAAATGCAATTATCAAGGTGAGCTGCTGCCCCCTCATGGAATTAGCTGCTTGGTGCTTTGTTTGGTTGCTTCGGCGACGTCTTGCTGTTGTGCAGAGCAGACTGCGCCTGCCACCTGTTATACTGCATGCAGTCCAGCGACCACCAAAGCGCCGAGGCGTCTGCTCAGCGGGACACTGGCAGTGACGCCATCACCGCATACATCCATACACCCAGCTGCAGGCAAGCCATGCAGTAGCAAGGCTGCACAGGTTGCTGCTAGAGGGCAGGTTGCATAGAGACCGTTGCGTATTTGGGTAGCAGTGCACAGATGCCGCTCTGCAGGGGTGGTGGTGATTTTTGTTTGCATCCTCAAAAGCTGCCTGCTATAGCTGCTCTTTCATCCTGCTACTGCTGGCCTTCCCTTGTGCAGACATCGCGCCATGGTGGAGTACTTTGCACCGAGCAGCTGGCAGCCGCAAGCAAATGGGCGCTGCAAGTGAGTATGCTGCTGCCTGCCCACACAACCAATACCCATGACACATCCACATACGAGCACTCTGCTGAGAAGTGGGACCATTCGCTGTTGATTCCATTTATTGTTCTGCGCAGGGGTGGGTGCGACAACTGCTCTGCGGCAGGCTTGGGTGGCAACGTGGAACGAGACCTGTCTGCCGAGGCCCGCCTGCTGTTGGCAACCGTGCAGGTGAGTGTGCCAGTGGGTGATTTAGCCGCATCAATGCCTTATGCTTCGTGCCCCCAATCGGTTGGTGCATTTATAAATTTAACGCTGGCCCACAAACAGCGTGCTTTCCTGTTGCCCATCGTTGGATCCTGTGATCGCCGTCGCCCATATGCAGCGCCTGCGGGACATGGGTTTGGGCACAGCAGTTTCAGTGCTGCGTGGCAGCAGGTGCGCCCCTTTCTCCAATACCCCTGTGTGTGCTGCTGCTTGAAGTCGGTAGCGACGCTGTTTTCATTTCTGTGCCAGGGCTCTTTCTTGGACTAATTTTGACTGCTCCTTTTGTGCTGCACCAGCATGCGAATGCTTTACATAACTGCTGTGCCGGGGGCAAATGTGCAGTGTCAGTGTTTTCCTGTTGGGTGATAACACCTTGGCGCTACCGGGGCTGCCGCCGCATGCAGGGCCCAGAAGATAAAGCCCTGGATGTTGGCGATGGTGGCGCCAGACGGCACCAAGCTGCATGGCGCAGGCATGCAGTACAGCGAGGCCTGGTGGAAGGTGGGGTGGCTTGCAGCCTTTGTGTTTTGCATGGTTTCTGCTGCACAAGTAACCTCTGCTGATGGGTGCTGCCGAGGCATAGCTGCGCTGGGTGCTGCAGTCGCTTTTGCTTGTGAGGCGTAACATGCGCTGTCATCACCTGAGATCCTGCAGGCGCTGGCAGGCATTCTTACGGGAAGGGGCCTGATTGCCGGCAAGACCGTGTGCAACCCAGGGCAGCGAGCTTTCGCGGTTGTCTGCTGCACTGAACAGGCAAGCGCTGCACTCTGCAGTGCCAGCTGCTGAACCACATTTGCAGTACATGCTTCCTGGGGTCGCCTCTCTTCTAGCACAGCCAACAGATCCTGGCCTCTCAGCCTTGGGTGCCTTGGCCTGCAGGGCGCTGCCTTTCTGCGTGCGCCGCAGCCGTTGGTGCTGCAGCTCTCTGGGGAGATGTTGCAGCACGAGAAGGCGGCGCATGAGGCCGCAGAGCAGGCTGCAGCTGCCCAGTCGGCTGCACAGGCGCTGCAGGGGCAGGGGGATGCGGTGAAAGAGGAGGAGCAGCAGCTGTTCCGAGCTCTGCAAAAAGTCCGCAAGGTGCGCTGGGAGAACATAGCCCACCATTATTGATGGTGTTTGCTTCTGCGATGCTGTTGGGACAGGAGGTCACTACCCCATTGGCTAGCAGCATGTTGTAGCTGAATGGTTGTCTTTGCCTGGTCATGTGTAGGCTGCTGCCGCCAGCGTGGGTGTGGCACCCTCGCAGCTGTGCTCAGATTTCACTCTCTGGGAGATGGTGCGGCTGCGGACGGGCCAGCATGCAGCACTTGCCTACTGCCAGGGGTGCTCCGAGGTCTTCATCAAAAGCCATGGACAGGTGGGTTGCCAATCCCGCATGGGCTAAACCACAAGGTATCACCAGGCTATCAGCCGCTCATGCATAACATGGGATTGGACAAGGTTGGAAGGATCCCCCAGAAAACTGTCAGCTTGCTGATTGCAGTACCGAGCTGCCGTATTTTGTTTCTTTCTGTCCTACGCACACCATGATGCAGGCCTTTGTGGATGCGGTGGTATTCTTCTGCTCCAACAGCAAGTTGCTCTTGCTGGGAGATCCAGCACAGCTGCCTCCCCAACAGGGCGTGGCACCTAGCGGAACCCGCAGGCGCAGCGCACCCATGGCAGGGGCAGCGTGCAGCCAGGCAGCAGCCTGCCTCAGTGAGCCCAAGGTGCGTGCAGAGCTGAAAGAGTGCTCATGTGGTGATGCTGCGCCATCCTGCCGGAGTCTTTGTGTGTCTGCTTCCTCTGCTGCCGTTCCCCGCTCCTCCCGGCTTTTGCTGTTGTAGCCGCTCTTCTTTGTTTGTCGCACACTACCTGCACACAGTACAATGCACAAGGTGTGGAGACTGGCTGTTTAGCTGCTCCAGAGATTGACAGCTGTGCACCACGACATCTTATTGCTCATTTGCTAAACATCAGTGGGTCAATAACCGCTTGGCTGCAGGGTGCTGCACAAGAGGCGTACCAGCGTTTCCAGGCCCAGGGCCAGACTGCCTCCGTCATTGCCACCACTGGTAAGTGTTGCTGCCATACAACACATGGCTTTTCTTTTCCTCAATGCAACAGCTTCCAGCAAGGCTGCTTACCTCGCGCATGCCAGCTGTTGCGCCAAGTGCATGCAAGGCATCAAAGCGAAAGCCAATTGCCGCCTACTGCTGCAGGCCGCGCCAAGCCCATAAGTCATATGACAGTGGTCGGGTACCTGGCCGATGCAGCCAACTCAGGTGGGTGCTGCACGGGGCTTGTCGAAGCAGCTTGCTTGCTGGGTCCCATGCAGCTGGCATGCAATTGATCCACATTTCAATGGTCGAGTTCGCTATATCCTTGCTGGCTGCTCTGTGAAGAGGTGGAGTGACACTCGGAACTGACACTCTTGCTTTCGTAACATCTGCACTTACGCAATACTCAACTCCTGCTCTGGGCAGGCTTGCCGCTGGACTGGTCTCGAGCCGTGTCTGATGCGGCCCTGACGGAGGATGCGGCGCGTACCATAGCAGAAGGTGAGGGGAAACAGCTGTCATCTTCCGCGCTTGGCAAGCTGCTGCTTCAGTGTAGCTGATACTGCTCTGCTGCCTGCACATCTCGCAGCCCTTCGCGCTTTAACAACCAGCACCACCCACCACCACCTCCGCTTGCATCGTCCCTAAATTGCCCTGCTGCAGCCATCATGTCGCGTGGCGCGCAAGGTCTGGGGGGCGTGAAGCGTGGCCTTCCAACAGGTGAGGTTGAGCAAGTGATGAGTGGTCATGGTGGGCTGGGTGGCGGTGAGGGCGGTTGAATGTGTAAAAGGGGATGGCTGGGCGCGGCAAGAGGCTTCGAGGTTGTGATTAGCAGCTTCATTGATGTTATGAACCATGCTCGGCATCCCTCACCCTGCCTGCAGCCGAGTACGGCCAGATCAAGCTGGTGGCAGCAATGGTGAACACAGAGCAGCACTGGTTCAGCGCGGAGTCAGCCCCCGATGCTGCTGCGGGGCTAGGCGAGACCTGCCTTGCTGCAGCAAGCGAGAATGTACCCGCCAATGGCTGCACGGCATGTCCTGCTGAGCCAGACAGTAAGCGCCAGCGAATGAGTAGTCCAGGTTGTGCACCTGGGCAGCTAGACCGCGGGGCTGTGCAGGGCTGGATAGCAGCACAAGGCCCCGTCACCGGCCCGCAGTTGCTTGCACAGTTCTGTGGCGGCAGCGGCTGCACTAGCAGCATGCGGCAGCAGCTGGCAGCTATGCTCAGTGCAATGTGCGAGGATTTCGATATCGTGCGACGTGGCGGCAACTCTGCCACCTCCTCAGCCATTGAGCTGGGTGATTCAGCCGTGCAGTACATGGCTATGTGACAGCAAGTGCTTCATGCTGAACATCAGTCCAAGTTCCTGCCCTTCATCATCATATAATATGCAATGCTCAATATTGCTGACTCATATGCCGCGCAAAGCACTGTTCAGGTTATGGGAGATACGTTATGGGCTGTGTAGTTCATGTAAACTTTATTGACAGAGTTTGTGCACAGTCATATGTAACTTTCGATGCCCCGCTCTTGATCTGCTTGCAGTGCAGCAGTTGCAGCAACTGTTACGGCAAGTATTCAACTAGCGTAACAGATTCTGTACAGTACCGCCTGCACCCCGGCAGTAACTGGGTAAGCGGAGTTGGGCCATTATTATTCTGTACCAGTAATGCCACTGGTAAAACTCGCACCAGACATTTGCCGCCTACTGTGCTGTGCCTGCTGTGCTTGGCCAGCCATGTTCGATTGGTTGCCGGCGGAACGACAGGCTGGCAGGGACTGTAGCTGTGCTAGTCACATGAACATATTTGCGATATGTTACAAGCTGTGCTTATTGTCTGGGATGAGAAGTGCAGAAGAAGGTAAGACGAAATGTATGCGTGGTGCACGTATAGAACGCCTGAGCGGCGCTTAGTTTGGCTGCACTTATTGCTGAATGGGCAGCCACAATCAGGCTGCATTGCTGCTGCCGCCGCTGGAGCTTCCGCTGTACCGAGAGTAGGCAACAGCTTTGGGTGCCAGCCGCGTGGTTGAAATCCGGCGTACCGCTTTTTCCCGCCACTTGGTGCATGCCCGACTCTTGCGGCAGCCTAGGGTCACCATTGCAATGCCTGCCAGGATGGCCAATATGCCAGGCGCCAGCATGCCCCACAGCCTGCAGGCATGGGCAACAACATAATAGCAATTTCGATGCAGGTGATAGGATGCAAATGGTAGCGGCAGAATGCACCGTGCATACCCAACAGAGTCTCTGGAATAGAGCGCAGCGGACAGTGCATAAGCAACCAATGCCCAATTTGCGCTGATGTAGTGCTGCAACAGTGCTTGCACTCACAGTCCAATGTTGGTACCGCCGGGCCTGCTCTCCGTAGTGGCCTGCACTGCACTCTCCACCTGAACCTCCAGCGTCTGCAGGCGGCAGAAGAGGGAGTGATGACTCATTATCAGGGGCGTGGAAGGCAGTGCTTGCAAGAGTTGTGAGACCAATAAGCGAAGTGCGGCCTGAATGGAGCATCTGCCACTTGCACTGCCCCATGCACCAGCGGCCCCAAAAGATAGAGCTCATGCTGCCAGCCAGAAGGTCTGCCTGCCTGCCTGCAGGCAGGGGTCGAGCCAGCCAACGTGCAGCTAGTGGTGGCATGTGCCCAGCACTGCCTGTCAGCATCGCACCTTTGTTGTGCGGCCAAAGAATCTGTCTGGGTCTGAGGAAAGCATCTCGATGGGATCATCAGCTGACAGCCGCTCCACCTCCATTGCCGCAGCGATGTCCTCATCTGCAAACAAGGCATTGGAGCAGCGTCAGGCACAGGGGTCACTTGGGATACCGGTCAGCAGGAAAGCAGGAAACTTGAGAGTGACTCCCCAAATGCAGGGCAGGGCGCTCGAAGGTGGGTGAGCATGGCAGCATATTAAGATGAAACATGGCAAAGCTTGCAACATCACGGCCACGGCCACACGACGAATTCTTGGCACCAGCAAGACTCCCCCAAGCATGCGTCACCTGTAGCACCAGCTGGGACGTCCACACCCAGTGTGGCGGTGACATTGGCGCGGAGGGTGCGGCGTGCCACCTTTCGGACAGAAACCACCTGGACGTCATCTGCATGTAGATTGGGGCGGTGTTGGCAAAGATACTTTTGGTAACAGACGGTGTTGGTGAGCGGTAGGTAGGGTTGCAGACCTTTAACAGCCAGCGAACTGCAATGCAACGGAACGTGTGCGTGTCGTCATGACGGTTGACATCATTGACTCCACATAGAACCAATCAACCCTACAACCTGCCCACCTATGGAGATATTGAACTGCTGCGCGGTGTCGGCACGAATCAAGCTGGTGACAATGGCCTCCGGCGCTGCATTCACGCCCGCCTGCAAGCCGCAACAACAGCATCGTTGGTCAGGAAGGTGGGGGACAGCAAGCCAGGCAGCCAGCAGGCAAGCAGGAGGCATTGCGCTGCTGCAGTAAAAACAAGCACAAGTCGAACCCCAGGGCTCCAGCTATGAGAGAAGGAAGTATGAGATCAGGAAGAGCCACGATTCAGCTCAGCCGACAGTCAGCAAAGCTGACTGGGTTCCACCGCTTGGGAGCCACATGGGACAGCCGCTGGGACAGCCGCTGGGACAGCCACTGGGGCAGCCATTGGGACAGCCAGCCCAGCAGCTGCGCCTCACCCGCACAACCACATCTTCTGGATCCACGCCCGTTAGGATGACCCAAAAGCTCACAACCACCGCATACCTGAACAGCATGGCAGAAAGACAGCATAGCGGCAAGGCAGACGCAGCACTCAGGGCGGGAAGAAGAGGTCATTTGGCTGTATGGCGTGCAGAGCAGCCGTGCGGACATGCACTTTTGTAAGCAACAGCCAACCCAACTGATGCGGCATAAGCAGGCATACCGAGGCTCTTGGTAGGTGCCTGGCCTGAGCGGGATGTCGCATGAGCTTTGCCCGTCATCAACAGTGGTGGTGTTAGCGGGGCAGGGTAGGCATAAGGATGAGTTGGCTGCAGAGATGGCGTGGAGCGCATGTTGATATGATTGTCTGGCAGTGCTCTGGCAGTGCAAGAGGTTGCAGCGAACAGCGGAATCAATCGGTAGGCTAGTCAGCTGTGTCATCACGCGCTGCAGCGGCGGCTGCGCACGACAGGCGCGCTGCGGTCACAGCAGCTGGGATTGCTATTTTCACCTCTGGGTGAGTAGGTGCCTTCAATGCAGTTCTTGCAGTAGGCTGAGCCCCAGGAGTAGGCAAAGGTGCCAGGGCCGCATGATTGGCAGGCTGCAGACCGCTCCTGCAGGAAGGCAGGCAGGCAGGCAGCGCCACACCGGTGAAAGCACATGCCTGGCGGCCTAGTGGGTGTTGTGAAGGTATGTCTGCAGGGAATGCCTAGCTGTATGGGAGCTGCAGGGAAGTAAGGAGCTCACCGCGCGAGCGTAGGTGCCGGGGGGGCACATGTGGCAGGCGGATGAGTTGACTGCAAGCAAGGGAAGGGAAGGCGGAGGGGGAGGAAAGTGTAAGTGAGCTGAGTCTGATCGGTTGAATATAGTGGCAGGGCGTATGCAGCGGGCAGGCACGGAGTTTACGCAGGGGGACAATCTCACCTAACCCTGCTGCCCAGCCTGCAGGGCAAACCGTGCACATTGGTTGCAAGGCCGGGGACTGAGGCCAACCTGCACAGAGGACACAGTGCAGGCAGTACTGGCATCAGCAAAAGTACTGTCGATGCCAGATGCCAAGATGACGATTGTGCTCAAAACGGCATATGACTGGAGAAATGCAAGCAGCGATAGCGGCATGACAGCACGGTATGTAGCGGCAAGGCACTCCCAGTTCACAGCAATGAGTCAAGGCAGCCCCACCAGAAGTAGCAGTCCTTGCGCACCTCGCGGGCGAGCCTTTTGTCGAGCTGCTAGTGTTGCCGCTAACGACGTGTTAGTGGAACCCTCGCTGGCAGCTGCTACTGCAGGGCCAGAATCTGCCACTGCCAGCTGCTGCGTCTCACCGCCATGGCTTGCCACAACCACAAACTCAATGGGGTAGCGCCGAGTCGTCACCCCATCCTCAGCCACCACCACAACCTGCAGGGCAGTTTTGTACAGGCACACAAGCAGGACCAAAAACTGGGGCGGATGGCATGTGCTCGCAGTGGACAGTCAATCCACAGCAGCAGAAGCAATAAGACCTGGTGCTCCAACAACCCTTCTCCTCCCAGCAATGCACCATTATAAACTTGAGGCCAATTCCACAACACAGGCCGTCTTTTGGTTACCTCTGCATCCAGTCGAGACCCTGGCAGCAGGCCCAAAATGAAGGCGCTGGGCAAGAAGGAAGCATTGCTGCAGAAAAAGCAGCAGGCAGGTTCATTCTAAGAGCGGGGACAACAGGGACGCTCGATCATCGGAGCGCCTGCTGTGGAAATGCAAAACACTGAACAAGTAAGCATTGGGCAAAGACAAGCAAAACCCTTCTTAGTGAGAGATACACACCTGCGCTGCTGCTGTGCTGCGGTGGTGTCCTCCAGTTGGTCCGCCGCTACATCACCCCCACGTGACAGCACCTGCAGGTGGTGGAGCAAAGCGCCCTCAAGAGTGCTGAACGAGATGCAGCTGGCAAGCATGGAGTCCACCAAATGAGATGCCTACAGCAACTGGTAAAGTTTCGAAGCGCGGATCCTGGAAGCACGCATACCCAAACTACCTTTCCAACAATACTATTCCACTGATACAGCATTAGTTGGCCAGTCGAAAGATCCAAGCTGTGTATACATCCCACTCACGACCTACCTGGCCATTAACCTCTACTCGTACTCCCGCCACATGTGGCGTCCGCAGTGCGGGGGTCAGGCTGATCAGGTTGCTTCTATAGCTCACATTGAGGGACAGCAACTCTCCTGCAGCAGCCGTAACAGGACAGCCAAAAAATCGCACTGCAGGGACTCGCTTGCATGGTGCGGCTGGTGCTGAAATGCAAACCACTGGCAGAGGTCAGCACGGCACTAGATTCAACAATCTATCTCCTCCCTACCTGGCACACACGGCTTGGGTGGCGGGGACGCCGCCGCGGGGTTAGAACCCTCACCCATATCCAGCGCGGCACGGCTGTCCATCTTCCTGCCGCGGCCCCTGCCACGGCTACTGGGACCGCAGAGCAACACAGTGGTGTCGTCTGAAGACCTGACTGCAGCTTACCAGGAGGGGTGACATGTGCAATTGTGAGCAGGGCAGCAAGCATACACATACACACTGGGAAGCATGGTACGGATTGAACTGAAACGACCCTGCCGGAATTCAAGGCCAGGAAAGATGCACTGTGCTACGACAGAATGCACAAGGTTGCCCAGAGCTAAGCTGCACCGGCACCCTTTGCTTGCCTGTGATGGACTCCAGCTCAGCATGCTCGGGGTCAGCCAGCCGCACTACAGCCAGGCTGTACTGCTCACCACTACTGCCCATGCTCATGCTGTACACGCCTTCATTCTCCGCCTGCATCATGTTGGCGAATAACAACTGTTGCATAACTCTGCTCCACCTATACCGTAAGCAGCAGCCCGCCAGTCACAGGCAAATATAATACAAAGGCAGCCGTGCTAAATGCCCTGCAACCTCAGCCCACTCACGCTGGGTGTCAGCATGTCGGTCTGCAGTGCTGCTGGCATCTTGACAGTGAAATGATTCTGCCCCGCCTGCAGCGGCAGCACCCACGCCACGTACTCGCAGCTGCCGCTGCCAGACACTTCTCCGTTCAAACTGCTGCTGCTATCAAGGCTGGGTGCGTCATCGCAGCCGCATGCTGACTCAGCAACTTCGGCGCTTGCAGGGGTGAGGGCTGCTGCTGGTCTGGGGCCGACAGATGCCGGCGCTATTTGCACCGCCTCAGCAGCCTGCAGGTTGGAGCAGCAGAAACAGTGGCACGCACTCCATAATGATCCTTGCAGGGAGATATTTAGGACCAGCACACTGCAGACTTGCCACACCGAAAGACACCAGGGGCAACAGTTTGCATTGTAAACATCAGCTCACGAATGCAACATGCCGTGCGGCACAAACATTACTGATAACCACAGCTGCTACCCACCTCCTGGCTGCCTGCACGTAAGCAAAGCGTGACGCTGGGAACATCACTCTCGACCATGGCCGCATACTCTCGCACACTATAAATCCGGGGAAGGGGAGGAGAGGTTGTATTAGTACTTCATACACATAGGTAATGTTTTGGTATGAAATGATGGTTTAGTAAATGCCTTTTTAACGGTACGTTGTGGAAGCCAATATCAATCTTTAGTGCACAGCACGGCACGCAGTCAGAGGGAAAGGACCAGCACTTTTGGTCTTACTCTGTCTCAAGCAGGCTGAGATCGATGACAGTGCCGTTCAGGAACAGCCCAAACTCAGCCTCCTCTGCATCGGACAAGCAGGGGTTTAATGGATATCAGAAGATGGCAGCGTGTGCGCCGCTGGAGGACCAGCAGCCATCCAGGAGGCAGTGGCAAACAACAACGATTTCCTACAGCGTGGACACAGGCAGCCAAGCTTTCTACATCAGAAGCGCACCTGCAAAGCCCCCATTGCTGCTACTGATGGGCCTCATATTGACGTTGCTGCTGCTGCTGCCGCCGCTCTGGCTGCTGCTGCCATTCAGTTTGACAGCTGAGCCAGGTGGGCAGGTGCCCAGGGGGGTGCCGAAGACATGGAGAGCCACCGCATCAGGCTGTGGCTGCACCCTGGCATGATAGATTGGCTCGAGCTCAAGGCCTGCAGCATGGAAACAGCAGGAAGCCAAGCCTTACAGCACAGGGATGTAGATGTGTTAACCGTTTTGGCAAAACAGCCTGTATGTCACGAAACGCAATAACATCGCACTGTGCAAGCTCAGAATCAACTTCCACTCAGCACCCACCTAGGCGGTACTCCGCCTCTGGCGGGATGCGATCCCAGGCCAGCGGCAGCGTGATCAGCTGCTGCTGCGCTGCTGCCTGGCCCTGCTCGCCGCCGCCAGCTGCTTTCACCACAGGTGCAGGCTCGAAATACAGAAACCCGCTCATGGACTTGCTGGGCAAGAACTGCTGGCGGGAGCGCAGATTGATTGCACCGCCGTTCAGCAAGCGAACCACAAATTTCAAGGTCGCCCTCTCTCGCAGCTGGCCTGCCAATAACCGAACTGGGATGCTGGCCACCCCACCGCTATTGACGCTGCCCGTGCTTGTGTCGTTGCTACCATTGCTGCTGCTGCTGGTGGGTGGATAGGCTGCCTGGTTGGCGATGAACCCAAACAAAGGCAAGATAATGTCATCAAGTTCTTCTGGATCTGTGCTGGGTGCTGGCTGTCTGTCGCTGCCGCTGTCCTCGTCAGCGGACTCCTCAAGAATCAGCGTGGTGCTGTTCTGCTGCTGGTCAATGGCGGCACCGGAAGCAGCCGTCAGCTCGACACGCAGCAGCGGCAGTCCTAATGGCACGGTGCTGCTGCTGCTGCTGCGATTGACAGTGACGCTGTTGCTGCTTCCCAAGCTGCTATCGCTGCCGGCAAGCTCGTACAGTGCGCCCTCCAGCACCACCGCCAGAGGCAGCTCTGCCACCGACCGTAAGCGCACGTGTTTGGCGCCAGCTGGCTCGCCCTCTTTCCAGCTGAGGGTGGCGGGCTCCAGCCAGAGCTCTGTAGGATCTGCGGGTGCCCAAACGCCATCGCTGCCGTCGCTGCTGCTGGCGTTGACGGGAGGTTGCAGCAGCCTCAAGCTGGCCGTGACAGCCTTGGATGCTGGCCCTAGCAGCCTGACTGCTACCGACACGTCCCCTGCTTCTGCCTCGCTGTTGGTACCGAGCGGCGGCAACAACACTGTCGGCTCCGCCATGCGCAGCTGTGGCGCATTAGCAGCGTCAACCTGCAGGCGACACGCCAAAGCAAAGCCATAAGTAATGGAGAGCTCCTGTGTATTTTCTGGTTTCAACCATGAATCAACATTAAAAATCCTATGGAGGGCAGTATTGTCTGACGCCGTGGCCCGCGACGCAGCCCCCGCCTTCAACTCACCGGCACCAGCGTGCAAAACAGGGCGACCGCCACCGCCGCCAGGCACGCGCAGCTGCAGCTCAGCTGAGGCATGACGGTGCTGCGTATTCTACGTAGAACCCGCCGCTGATTTCATGGGGTGGAGCCGCAGCAGCGCCTTCAACGCTGCGGGTCGGGGCTTGCCGTCGCGCCTTTTGCCCGCGCTTGAGCGCGGCTAATGAATTTCTGTAATGGCTGGACCCTCTGGTGCAGTTATACAACCGGGGGGAGGGCGGGGAGTTGAGTGGAGCGACGCGTCTTGCACAGTTTCGGTATGTGTCTCCTATTGTGCGTGTGATTACAGATATGCGATCCGAGCTGTGTGGAGCTTGCACGTGCTGGTACGCTGCTGGAAAACGCCGTCAGCGCCAGGTGGCAGGCGCGAAAAGAGGAAGAGTTGATCTCAGTTCCGCGATGTCCGGAAGGTAATCCCTGTACATGCCTGTAAATATCCTGCAGCATTGCAACCTACGTGCGTCCCGGTGTGCGCAACTCTGAGCAGCACTAAGCACTGTTGCCCTCTTAAACTTTCCCCAAAGAGCGCCTCGAATTCGTTACCTCAGGCCAACGGAGCGGCATGGCGGCGCGATGTGCTATCCTATTGACGGCCTATCGCCTGACGGCACTGCGGCAGCAGGCGGCCCCCAGGGCAGTTCATTGCAGCAGTCTGCCAACCCGAGCCACCCATTCCACTGGTTCTTCTTCCTTGTCAGCCGACCAAAAGCGGCGTGATCCCACGTTTCAAAGCGACACACGACTCAGGCTTGACGCGCCGCCCATCGTCTATCACCCGCTGTACTCCAAACCGCAGCTGACGCCCGGTCACAGATTCCCAATGGTGTGCTTCCTATCATGTAGCAGCAACTGCAACAGCCAACATGCGCAACGTCGCATGGTGACATGAATCAATTCGCATGTCTGGTTGATGATGCTTCCGATAGACATAGTATGCCTGCAGGCCGTGTTTGCCAACATCCACCGCTTGCTGCTGGCAGACGGCGTGGTGGATCCAAGACAGGTGCACCTCACTTTCCTGAGGGTGGGGAGTTGTTGCAGAAGGGCAGCTGCTTACTGTTGTGTCATTTCTTTTGCAAATGAAGCCAGCATAAGGGCTCAAACCCAGTTCAGGACTGATGTTGTCATCCCTGCCACCCTTCCAGGTCCACCAGCCGACCATGCTGCCAAGTCGTGAGCTCCTGCGCCTTGTCCACACTGCCGACTTTGTTGACGGCTTCTGTGGCGGCACACTAGGTAAAGTGGTGTGGGTAGTTTCTCACGTTGCAAAGCATGTACGGCTGGTGGACCAAAGGCAAAGATTTGCTGTTTGCTGCATGATGCTGGAAATGCTGCATTCGTTTGCCGGGCATCACAACCAATACCGATCCATCCCCTAAGGGTACCGCCTTTCCAACATGCCTGCAGATGACCAGCGGATGCGGCGCATAGGCTTTGGTGACGTCACTCGCACGCAGGAGCTTGTGGACAGGACGCTGGCAGAGGTTGCAGGTGAACTGGGAGGGTCGTCTACTCTTGCTGCGGCTTCACCAGGCCACACTAGCAGCTACATGAGACTTGTACTGCTGCAGTGTTCTGGATTCAGTGCCATGTTGCACTCTATTTCTGCACGAGATGACGAGCTCCAAGGGATCGGCATGTGGCAAGCACCACTACCTAGGGATGTGTTTCCGTGTCACCATGCTGTTGTGCTTCGCCGCCTTGCAGGCACCATCCTAACCGCTGAGCTGGCGTTGGCCCATGGCCTCGCCTGCAACACTGCTGGAGGTGGGTCTCCGTGTTGGTAAACCTGGCAAACCTGCAACGATGCGCATTTACTAACAGACTTGCCCATGAGGGGTGGCCCGATATCAAAGGTGGTTGTCCCTTGGTGCAGGTACCCACCATGCCTTCCCTGACTATGGCTCAGGTGCGATGTAGCCCTATATTTGTGGCAACACGCTGTTCACTAGAAGAGACACTGGCTGCAGGGCACCTGTTGCCTCACTGCTGCCTGGTCACTTCTCTGCATCTTTTGTTCGCCATGCCAGCTCAACACATTCACTTGATGGCATCAGGTACCTTTAGCATCACCCACGTCTCCACCCACCCATCCACCCACCCACGCGCCTCTACCGTTCGCCGTCGCAGGCTTTTGCATCCTCAACGACCTGGCAGTCACAGCGGAGCTGCTGCTGCTGCAGCGCCGAGTACGCCGTGTGCTAATACTTGACCTGGATGTCCACCAAGTGGGTGCTGGCTGCGCTACCTATGCGAGTTCCAGCAGCGTGCGGTCTTTCCCTGCCGTTAGGTGCTGCAACCAGGACCTTACTTGTGTTGGTCCTAGATGCTGCAACCAGCACCCTCTTTGTTGACATCTTGTTGAACCTGCCACCTGTTGCATGGTGACGGTCTGCAGGGTGACGGTACCGCCGCCATTTTCAGCGGGCGGCAAGATGCGTTCACGCTCAGTGTGCACGCCGGCAGCAACTTCCCCGCCAGGAAGCAGGTGGGATGCTTGATGCTTGCAGGTACTTGCATGCATGTGCCAGCTCATGGGAATGTCGGCATCAAACCGCCTGCTGCCCAGGCAAAGGCGCAGGGACCTCTCTTTCTAGTGTTGCAACGGGAACCTGCTGCACTTGCTTCACTGAAACCTGGCAGTCTTGCGTGGATGCAGACCAGCCACCTAGACATTGCCCTGGCAGATGGAACCGGTGATGCCGAGTACTTGCGGTGGGCACATCCTGCTCTGGATTCTAATATGGGTTTCTAGATATAATTGCTATGGGGTGCAAGGAGAGTCAGCGAGAGGAATTGAGCAGCATCCACCAAACGCTTTGTGCCCGAGCAGAAACTACAGCAGTGTGATCCCAGGACACGCTTATGCTCTGCTTTACTCTTCTGACTTTGCAGGGTGGTGGCGGAGGCTCTTTCTGGGGTGCTGCAGTCGTTTCGCCCAGATCTTGGTCAGGCTTCCCACCCATCCAGCCGCTACTCCTTTCTTCCCACACTCTTGCACAGCTGTTGCCAGCCGCCGCATGAAGCCAGTCCAGCCAGAAGTTGCTCTATCAACGCGCACAAACCTTCCACCCACTGACCGATGCTTTTATTGCTGCAGTGCTGTATGATGCCGGGGTTGACCCGCATGCTGACGATGCTCTAGGCCGCTTGGCCCTTACAGACGCTGGGCTGCACCGCCGAGAGTTGCTGGTGGGTCCGCTGCTGACGTATTGCTTCTCTTGCGTTGATGCAACTAATTGTCAATGACCAGGTGCATGTTTGCTGTCCAAATGCATCAGCAAAGCAACTGTATCCCCCTGTATAGTAACTCTGGTTTCCAAGAACTGCAGGTTCTGGACAGCTGCCTGGGCATGGGGGTGCCTGTGGCTGGCTACGTGGGTGGAGGATACCATGCTGACCTGGATGTGCTGGCCAGGCGCCACTGCTGGCTGCACAGAGCTGCAGCCCAGATGTGGCAGGAACACGACTTATAGCTGCCACCGCGGGCTTACTTGAACGGACCCACAGGCAGATGCAGCAGACGCTATTGCTCAGCACTTACATAGCACTGCAAACTCTACTTAAATGTGCACACGAGTGCTATTGATTTACTATTTGCATGAGTAACACGCAGTGCGAACGAAATTGTGACGAGAAAGAAACTAGAGCATGAAAGAAAGCAGAGAAGATGAAGATTCCGCTCAGCTGCCATACGGCTGAGTGCGCACTGCCTTGCCGCTGCTCATTGTGTCGACTAGCCAGCCGCGCAGCCGCTGTGTCAAGTCCAGACCGACGCCGCCCGCGCCGCCGTTCACTCCATACCTGCGAAATAATTGTAGGGCAGAGCAGGCAGATGTGATCCACCGCACAGCTAAAATGACAGTACAACTGCTGGCTTGCCAGCCACAAGCCAAACTTGCTGTATGAACCCGCTGCTTTGTATAACGCACGCATAGCCCAAATGTTTTAAATGCCACCGACTGATGTAACCATCTGTGAACAAACCAACAACAAAGCAGCATCCTCCAGCAAGCAGCATGCCACCACGCCAGTGTTGCGTTCCGACCCGCGGCATAATTGGTGCATGCTTCACCTCAACCTTATCGCACCAGCACCCACCTAGTACGCTGTACCGCCTCCACCAGCTCAGGCAGCCCCAGTGCTTCCTTAGAGGCACGGGCAGCCAAAAAGGCGGCCTCATTCACAACATTGGACAGCTCCGCGCCGCTGAAACCTGCAGGCGATGGCATTACAGCAAAAAGTATGGTTGTTGGACGGGTATGATATATGTGTGCCAGGGGCACTACAGGGATGCATCAAGTACCCCCCTATTCTACCCAGCCCACTGTTGCTCCGCTTGCAGTCAGCATTCCCATTCCCATTCACCCCACCTCACCCCACACCACACCACACCACACCACACCACACCACACCACACCACACCACACCACACCACACACCTGCAGTAATTTTGGCTACCGCCTCACACGCCAACTCCCGCTCATGCTGGCTGGCCACCGGCACACGGCGCAGGTGCACCCCCAGTATAGCGGCACGTGCCTCCTCGTCAGGCAGAGGTACGACCACCTGGGAGCGCAAAAAGGACATGGAGGGGGTGAAGGTGGGCATCCCGCGGAATTGTGATATGGAAAGCATGAGACTGGGACGCCTCTGGTCAGTTTGGCGCAGCGGCAGGGCCAGGGTCAAGGGATGTTGGCAGCTTCAGTTGTTGCAGATGAGTGTCAAGGACCCAAAACTGTGCACTTGGAAAAGCACAAGTTCTGGAAAACCAGCCATAGCACCGCTACAGCCCAAGTCCCACCTTGCGTGACAGTCGCCCCGGCCGCATGAGCGCCCCATCCAGCACATCAGGCCGGTTAGTAGCTGCCAGAAGCAGCACGCCAGGCCTACCCTCAAACCCATCCAGCTCTGCAGAAATGATGTTGCATTTGCACCTTGAAGGGGTCAGTGCAGTTTCAAGTGTGAAGTGGGGATCCCAGCTTAGAAACATTTGTGGTTGGTGGCAGCACACTGCATTCCCAGACACCTTCCAGCCAAATCTTACTATCATCAACTTTATGATTTATTGGAAAGGTTTACTGTAAAGGCAACCAAATTGGATGCTGCTGCCGAAAGAGGAAGTCACAGACGCCAATGCCACTGCCGACTGCTACCGCACCTGTTAGCAACTGATTGAGCGTCTGGTCCCGCTCCTCATTCAGCCCGATGCCGCGCTTTCCACCCACAGCATCCAGCTCATCAATGAACACCACACACGGCGCCTTCTTGCGCGCCTCAGCAAACAACTCCCTGCAATGAAAACAACAGCAGCTCATTAGGCGATGAAAAG
This sequence comes from Ettlia oleoabundans, assembly GCA_019693395.1. NCBI lineage: Eukaryota > Viridiplantae > Chlorophyta > Chlorophyceae > Chlamydomonadales > Ettlia > Ettlia oleoabundans. The sequence continues at coordinate 5,079 of JAAMXP010002067.1, read as the reverse complement.
GTGAAGGGCTACCAAGGATAGGATGGTTGTTTGGAAAAACTGGGACAGGGTGACCAGGCAGTACTGTGCAGGCTGGGAAGCTGGTTAACATTGTGGAATAACATACCCTGCCCTATTGCTTGTAGCCAATCCCAATACCCTGCCCTATTGCTTGTTGCCAACCCCCATTGTTGCCGACCATACTTCCGCAGTTGCAACAAGGATAGCAAGCTCAGCAGAAGCGCACCTGATGCGAGCTGCGCCTCTTCCCACAAACAGCTCCACAAACTCAGAGGCAGAAACAGCGAAGAAGGGGACACCAGCCTCCCCCGCCACAGCTCGAGCTGCAGACAAGTAAGAATAGGGAAGGCACCAACAGGGAAAGTGTTGGTGGCGTGACCATGAACAGGCATGCTTGTATAAACTGTGCTGGAGAGCGGCAAGTGTGCCTCCATGCACATGCAGCTATTGGTGGCCCATCAGTGGCTGCAAGCGGCTGGGTACTTACCAAGCAGGGTCTTGCCAGTGCCAGGTGGGCCTGACAGCAGCACCCCACTGGGCATCTGCGCCCCCAGCCGCGCAAACTTGCTGCTGTTCTTCAGGCAGGCAACCACCTGCAGAGATGAGGGGCCGACATGGGAAAGGCTGGGGGCAGTTGGCAGGCATAGTAAGCACAATAGGATCCCAGGCTCTCTGACCCGCCACTCAGCTGCCATTCACCCGACAAGCTTCACTGCCAGCAGCCAGTCATTGCCAATGCGTCGACTCCATACTGATCCTACCAAGGAAGAGATCAGCTAGTTGTGCATACATCAAGCAGCTGCCTCACTTGCCTCTGCCAGTTCCCTTTTGGCTGTCTCCATGCCTGCCACGTCAGCAAAGGTGGTGGCCGGCACCTCGCTGCTGCCGTTAGTGCTGGGCTTGCGCTTCCTGCAAGACGGCATGAGCCCTATGCACAGTCAGACAGCCAGGACATGGGGCGTGGCACAGCAGATGGCCTTTCCAGTGTGGAAGCTTATGGTTTGATGGTAATGGGTTTAAATATCAGAACTTGGACCTTTTTAAACAGATCTTGTCATAGTAGCTGGTTGAGAGTGTGGGCAAGGAGGCTTGCCCATGATTGCAGCTGATGCCCTTGACCAAGTGGGCAAAAGTAACGCACTAAGCACAACGCAAAGCACTAGCCAGCATAAACACAGAAAAGCAACGGCTGACGATAAGCCCCGCTCACTTAGTGGCGCCCCCCGCCTGGCTGCGAAGGACTTGGCGCATCCACAGGATGAGCGGTGTGAGCGGAATCCACAGCAGCAGCGCGCTGCAAAAGATCCTGCAGGCGCAGAAGCAAGGGGAAAAGGTTACCGCATGAACTGCAACGATATACAACGCAGCACCACAGAGGCCCCGTAAAACGCGAAAATCACTGAATCATCACATCTCAACCTGCAACATTGTCTGCTGTGCGAAGAAAGCGTGATGTCACCCTGCTTAACCGGCGAAACTCCACCAAAACTGGTCAGTCGCCTACCCTCCCCACCTGACGAGCACGGAGGTGAAGCTCTGCTTCAGCACCCCAAACTCCACACCCGCCGCCATCAGCGAGGGCACCAGGCTGGTGTCTGCCGCCAGGCGCTTGGTGTAAAACTGGCGGGGGGAGGGGCCGTGGCCCCTCACAGTCACCACAGCGCTGGTGGCAGAGCGGCTGGAGTCAGTCAGGGGCACTGCAGCACACAAGGCGACGCCAGGGAGGAGTGGGCAAGGAATGTTAGCGCAAGGTTGGTCCAAAACAAACACATCACCGGTGGCAGTGCACAACTGACGTGGGGCACAAGAGTTGGGAGCGGTGAGTGTGACCAGCAAGCTGGCATGACAGTTGTTGGCGCATGAAACGAGATGCATCTCTGCATATGCAAGCAGCGGCTACATTATTGTCGCAGCTATGCCTAAGTGGTGTAGCCGCCGCTTTTCTGCCACTTAGTGAGAGTTCCAGGCAGCGTGGTGCGGCTGCTTCACGCATGTATGCTGCAGCCCGCCAGCGCACCTTCCACTCGTGACTCCCGCGGTGCCGCCGCCGCTGCCTGGGTGCTGTGAGGCCGCAGGTCAAAAGTGATGCGGTTGCTGCTCTCCTCAAAGCGGGCGGCCCGCACGTTGCCGCTGTGCACCAAGGACAGGAATTCGCTGTACATGAGCTGCAGGGGCGGTACAGGGGAGATACAGGGCGGTAGAGTGAGTGGCAGTACAGTGGTGGCAACACCTGAAGCATTGTTGTCTGTGCGCTGTGCGATGTGTATGGGATTGGCAGGCAAGACAAGGGCACAGGCAATGACCAAGTACAGGCTGGGGCTTGCAGTCAATACAGTGATTGGGATTGCGAGCTGTAACAGCGAAACCCTTCAGTTAGGCTGCAACACTGCAACAGCAGTCCAAGCGTGCAGCAGAGGTGGCAATAACCACAGCAGGGCAGCGCCGTTTATAACAACCTGGTCGATTATAACAACATAACATGCTGCCTTGCACGTGCAGTCAGGCAAGGCTCACCTCCTGGGGACCGGCGCAGCGGCCCCTGGCTGATGCCAGGGACATGAGGGATCCCACACAGAACATGAAGCCGATGGTGAGCAAGCGGCGGATCGCCTGAGGGCTGCGCAGGGCGGCCAGCGCCGCCAATGCGCCGCGCAAACGGCCCAGCGGGCCGTGCACACGCGGGTTTCCCCGCTCTCCTGGCCCGCCGCCACGACTGCCGTTGCCGCTGCTGCTGCTGGCAGCCGGTGCCTCAAGCATGCGCATGCCGCGGCTAGAGTTGCTTCTCCTGCTGGGGCTGCCGTTGGCATTGGGACTGCTGCTGCTACTCCTGCTGCTGCTGCTGCTCGTCTCAGCCGGTCCATTGCCTTCATCACTCGGCAACTCGCCGCTGCCATTGCTCGTGCTGCCGCTGCTACTGCTGCCGGCAAATCCACTGCTGTCAGCGCTGACGCCGCCAGCCGCCAACTGCCGCTGCACCGCCACCCGCCTGTAGTTACAGCGGGGCGGCCACTGGAATGCGCCCGTCAATTGCTGCGGCTGTGCTAGCGGCGCTACTCGGGCTGTTTGCATCTGCAGCAGCCGTGGTGGTGGCGCGCAGAGCCTCACGGTGCCGGGCATGGCGATGGCTCGACCCCGCCGTAGCCTTGACCGTACTTATACAGTATAATGTGCCAAGGCAGCTCGTGTCCCAGTTGGTTGGCGCGGAATATGGCTGGAATGCCCACTGGATGTGGAAGGCCTGTGGTGAATCGCGTTTATCTCAAGGCACGATACTCGCTGCTGTGATCAAGGAGGTTCGGCACAATAATCGTGTAGCAGAGTGCAGCCTAGGCGGACGATGATGACCTGGCTGCCACCTTGGCCTGGCTTGTTCAAAAGCATGGCTGCTCTCGTTTTGTGGCGAGTGCAGTCTGCTCATACGCCGGCAGGCCACGCTTGGTTGCTGTCCTGAGAATCATATGCAGCTTGGGTGATCAATTGCAACGGAGACGCAAAGCTTCTGAGCCTCAACTACTTGGTGCTGCGCGGTGACGGACGAGATTACTTTTGGTTGGCATCATACCATGGCCGACGAGGCAGGGCCCTCGGGAGCCCCCAAGCCCGTGGACGCAGTCACGCTTGCAGAAGCGGATGCCAAGTATGAGCGTGGAATCCAGTGCATTCGGGTGAGGCAACCTGGGGCAATAGCTGGGTGTTGAGCAAGCGGGTGGGCCGCTTCGGAGTAGGTGCCTGGGGTGCGGTTGCGTTATCGCTGCCTGAACACATGGGAGACTGTGTAGCCTTTGCATTCGTTCCTGCAACGCTTCCTTTATCTCCTCCCTACTATTCTAGCTGCCCTGTCACTTTGTTGCCTTCTGATCTTTGTCACGCTGCCTTACCGGATCCCGCAGACCAACGACCTGGAGGCCGCCGTACAGCTGTTCTCTGAGGTGCTGCAAGTACGAGCACAACACTATGGAGGTATGCAGTGGCTGCTGCAGCATGCGCCTCTCTTCTTAGGCCAAGCTGTGTAAGCTCTGGAGTAGGCCCCATCATCTGCAGAGCTTTGCAGACTGGGGCGCTGGTCTTGGTTATGTATACATGAGGCTTGCGTACGCCCCTGACCACCCTACACCATTGCTCTGTCGGTCCGGGTTGGTTCCTCGCAGACTTGGCACCTGAATGCGCTTTCGCTTATTACCGCTACGGGGCAGCCCTGCTGTATCAAGCCCAGGATTCTGCCGATGTGTTTGGGGCGGGAGTGAATGATCAGGCTGGCGATGACGAGGATGACGAGGAGGAGGAGACAGGTGGGTGGGTGCTGGGGGTGCATGGTGTGGCAGTGTGGCTGGTGCGGATGTTGTGGTGGGGAGGATACGGGCGGGTGGGTGCAGGGGGTGCATGGTGCGGCAGTGTAGCTGAGTGGAAATCGGGGTGGTGCCAGCCTGTGAGGCAGCTGGCAGAGGTAGTGTTGCACCTGCTTGTTGTGGGGTGGCTGCGTTGTTATCCAAACGAAACCTCTTGCAACACTGCCTCCCGTCTTGCGTGTATCGCTGCTGTTAGAGAATAAGGAGAACGGCGGGGACAAGGGCAAGGCACCAGCAGCGCCTACCGAGGGCGGGGAGGAAGGGGAAGACTGTGCGTCCCTGCTGCGCTTTGCTGCGTCACTGCTTGCTTTGGCTGGCTGGCACCTTGCTTCGGACGTGACAGCCACTTGGTGCTGGTTTCGCTCATCTCTCTTGCACACCCATCCCTTCGTCAACCTGACCGTCACATCTCCCATACTGCGATTTTTAACCACCGATCCTGTTTGCCTTTACCTCCATCACACCTGCTCCGTGCAGCTGGAGAGGCGGCTGAGAATGACTTGCAGCTGGCCTGGGAAAACCTGGAGACAGCTAAGGTGATCTGGACGAAGGAGGGGGAAGACAAGCACGCTCAGCAGCTGGCAGATGTGCACGGCCTGCTTGGCGATGTGGCAATGGAGAGCGACGATTTTGAGACGGCTCTTGCTGAGCTGGATGCCAGCCTGGCACACCTTTCGAAGTTTGTGCAGGTGCGAGGAGGGCAGCGTGTTTTGGTGGGGTGCGGGGTGGGTGG